>QRFJ01007350.1:0-79218 GCA_006176705.1 Cocos nucifera | reverse complement strand
TGTGAAAATCAATATAATTATACATTTGGTAGTAGACTTAAATAGAGAACACACCTGGATGCCTCTAGAGGGCTAGCTAAGACCAGTCAAAATACATGGACAATTAATCTATAGTCATGAAGCCCTCGTCTTGATTAGGAGAAATCAAACAAAAGGAGGTGATCCTTGTCAACAAGGACTCATAGTGCCTTACTTGCTCACGCACAACTTGGCGGCCAGCCTTACCTCCTTGCCAGGTTGTGGCTAGGTGGGACAGGCTCCTCAAAAATCGGAAAACTATAATGGCAAGTGGTCGATCTTGAGCTCACCATGAATCCGCGTATTCTGGTCAAAGTTCAAAGGGTGAATGGTCAATTGTTTGACCAGTTCAGAGGTAGATTTTGCACCAAAGTCAATAGAACAGATGGCAGTGACGAAAATTGGCAGGTAATTTTAACAAATAAGACACTATTCTGACCTTGCGACAACTCCAGTCAAGGACCATATGAAGGCTCTGATTGAGCACAAACCCTTTGGCTCAGGTCAGGACAACTGTATTTTGATAGTAAAAAGAAGTTAGGTCAAATCGGTGCTAGCACGATTTTCTTGAACTAATTGAATCTCATTCAGACCATTGAAACAGATGCTTAATTGATGATCACAAATTACCTTGTTTGTGTGAACCATTTAGGTTCAGTGTCTGTATGGTAATGGGATATGTTCATTGATCCTATCATCACACATCATCGAAACTTCTTTACGATGGATCAGAAACTACTTCTGACTTCAACAGACTAGAAGTGATCACACTAAATCATTCTAATTGCTCCAAAATTCCCAGTGACACCTAGCAGCATTATGGTGGCAACCATCAAAAATAATGGAACTCTTGGTGCAGCTATGTTATGTGATTAGGTTCTTCTATCTTGGAGCCTGATCAGATTAGGGTTAAGTGAACTCGTCAACGCCTAGTTCTATCATATGATGTTAATCATGTCGATTCAAGTCGCAATGTAAAAACTAAATAGAAACTCTTTCTAATTTTTCACTCTGCACATGGGCATTGGGTTTATGGACTTGATTCTCATGATCATTATAGGTACTCTCCTCTCTATGACGAGGAGATAGATTCTCATTCCTTTGGATGCAATCCAGATTCCCTACAATGAACATGCATAAGTAGGCCAGAACATACACCTCAGGGTTTCCTATGGCTAGGAGACTGAGTAATGGTGTAGGTCAACTATAACATCCTTAGATGAAACTGCTCGGATGTCATCTCGGTATTCAAAAACCTGAATCACATACGAACTTTTACTCAAACGTTACGGCACTTCGAAGGTCAGTGATCATTGCGAGAAGGTAGACTTCTATATGACTTAGCTCGAGGTGGTTCACTGCTCAAGTGCCTGTTCTCTACGAGTTACGATGTATAGCTCTCGCGGGTCCAGTAGTCCTCTACAAACAAACTACCATAGACTAAGACTCATCTTACTTAAGGAAGACCGAAGATAACAACCAACGCTCCGGATCAATGTCCACCATCTCTCGATGAATGATCACTATGTCGTTAGATTTTAATTAAATGAGTGTAATAATATATAATTTCTTGTCTTAAATTTTTAACTCTTGAAAAATGAATTAGTTATCATTAAACTACCATTAATCAAAGGAATGATATCACAGACAAGACACTAAATTCTACATGTGTGATGATAGAAAATACTCAAAATTTTATTATTTATATCCAAAATTACAATATTTGGTCCCCTAGAAGGTATTACAAGTGTCAGCAACTTCCTGCTTCCTAGGGCACAACATATCTAACAATAAAAAGTTCATTCGATATTGCTTGCTGTTAATATTTTGATTCTCAATATGGCAATGGATTGAAAATGGCATCTTAAATGGATTCTTTGGAAAGATATCTATAAATGGAACAGGCCTGTAGGTTTCACCTCCAGTGATGAGCATCACTAAGGGTATGCCAGGTGCAACGGTCCAATATGGACTTAAAGCAGCCATCTGGAAGCTGGAATAATATGTTTTGAATGATGTGATCATAATTATTTGGTTTCATAAAAATGAGGAGAAGCCATGTGTCTTTTTAAAAGGTCAGTGGGAAGCAACTGTTATCATTCTCCGTATTATACCGGTGGATGATCAATTCTCTTATTGGAAAGTGATCAATTCCCAGTGTTGACCATGAGTTAAAATATGGTTATCTAAGAATTCTCTATGAAAGGATCTTAGAGAGCATCCTTTATTCTAGAAATTAAGATTTATAATTGATAGAGAAATAGGATGCTAGGAACTTTCAACAGAAGATGTTATATAGAAGTGCTAAAGAGCTTTAGCATAAAAACTATGAGAGGGGTTTGGTCATCTTTTAGACAAAGATTCATCTTCTAGAAGATGTGCGCTAGACCTGAGGAAATAGATTCGCATAAGCAGAATCCTATTCTTCAGCAATAGGGAGCCTCATGTATGCATGTTATGTATGACTGATATGAGCCCATGCTGTGAGGTGTCACAGCAGAATATCAATCGAATCCAGGTGAAGAACCTGACTTCTTGTGAATTGTATCCTTAAGTACTTGAGAAGAGCTAGGATATGTTTTTGGTCTTGGAATGGAGAACTCTAAGTCAGGGATATACAGATTGGATTTTAAGTGTTCAATGTAAGATATCGTAGTCGACATTGGAAGCCTTTTGTGTGGCAATGGTGGACGCTATCAAGTTGAAAATTTTTCAAGCAGTACAGTGATAGAGTTTCCACCATGAAAAGCAGAATACATCGCTAGTCAGAAGCTGAAAGGGAGGCATTCCGGTATACAGACATTGCCATAGAGATTTTGGAGTGATGCATAGATTCATTCCTCTATACTGTGAAATAATTGGCACCATACGCTCTTTGATAGGAGCCGAGGTCTTCATTCAGAAATCTGAAGCACATTGAGCGGGCGATAACAACTTATTTCACGAGTTACCCTGGAAGGGTACGTCGGGTCAAGAGGTCGACTCTTGCAGATAGATGCGGGCGGATCCATTATTAAAGCCGTTGAGCCAGCAGACAGATTCGTCACATGAGAAGATGGAACTAGATTTATAAGCATTGGCTTTAGGTCAGCTGGGAGTTTGTTAGATATGTGGTCCTAGAAGATAGAATTGTTGACACTTGTAATACCTTCTAGGGGGCAAAATATAAGTTTTGAGTATAAATAGAATAAATGAATTATTTTCTTATCATAAATGTATAATTTAGTGATGTGATATTCCTTGAGTTAATGGTAATGATGAATGCTTATTTTCAAGATTAAAATTAAGACAAGAATTTTTATTTTTAAATCATAAAATTCTTCTAACGAAGGATCATATGAAGGATGGTGATTGATCCGGAAGGTTGGTGTATAATTCTTCTTTATGATCAGTTGAGTCTGAGTCTATGGTGTAGAGACACTGGAGGAGAGTACAGGTACTGATTAGAGAATGAGGACACTGAGCATGACCACCTCGAGCAGTCATAAGGAAGTCTACCTTCTCATCGATGACTGACTCGAAGCTACAGTGGTGTGTCTGATGTTTTGATCCGAGATGAATCGACAGTTCATCTTAAGGATGTTATAGTTTGACTACACCATGACTCAGTCTCCTAGCCATTAGAAATCCTGAGGTGTATGTTGGCTATAGCATGTTCATTGTAGGAATTGGATTGCACCAAGAGAGAATCTATCTACCTCGATAGATGAGGAGCAGCCTTATAATGATCATGAGAATCAAGTCCATAAACCCATGGCCATGGTAGAGTGAAATAATAGAAAGAGTTTCTATTAAGGTTTTTACATCGGACTTGAATCGAATGATTAAATCATATGATAGAAATTAGGGTTTGACGAGTTCATCTTAACCCTAATCTGATCAGAGCTCAAGATAGAAGAACCTAATCACATAAATAGCTGCACCAAGAGGTTCATTTTTAGTTTTGATGGATTGCCACCATATGCTGCTATGTGTCACTGGCAGATTTTGGGAGCAATTAGAATGATTTAGATGATCGATCATTCTAGTTGTCTGAATCAGAAGAGTTTTGATCCATCGAAAGGAGTTTCGATGATGTCGATGATGGAGATCATGACATATCCCATTACCATACAGAACTAAATCTAACTGGGTCACACAAATAAGGGTTTGGATCTAGATATCATCAATTGGACTAACCCAGTTCAATTGATTTGAATAAGATTCAATTAGGTTCAAGAAAATCATGCTAGCACACGATTGAGCCTAACGTTCTTCATCTATTATCATTAAAAGTTATCTCGACTGAGCTAAATGAGTTTGTGCTCACTCAGGTATCTTTACTTGGTCTGACTAGAGCTTGTCTAGGTCAAAAAATGGTTGTCTTAATTTATGAGATAAATTTGAGACAACATCTGCCATTTTTCGTCACCTGCTAATTCTTGTCCTTTTACTTGGTCAAATATTGACCTTTGACACTTAGACATCTCCCCATGTGTCATGCACTTATTGGAGAGCAGATAGAGGCTTATCCCCTTGCTAGAAATTGAAAAGGAGGGGGTGCACGCATAGGGAGGCGTGCGCCTATGGATAGGGACGCCTGGAGTCCCATACGGATGGGACTCCAGGTTGCTTCTTGAATTCTACTTAGGTGACCCTTACCTATAGACTTTGATCAATCTTAGGTTATGGGACTCCAGGTTGCTTCTTGAATTCTACTTAGGTGACCCTTACCTATAGACTTTGATCAATCTTAGGCACCATCTAAGGATGAATTTATGGGGCTCTCATCTAATTTGATCAAGTGATGTCATCCCACCAATCAGATTTAGATCTGATTGTACGAAGCAATGCAATTGACCGAGATGATGTGGCACTACATGGTGCGGCAGGGTCTATAAATAAATCCGGTCTGCGCCCAACTTTCATAGAGTTCTTCCATTGCCATGCCCTGATAAGTGGTAAAAATATACTAATAAAGTATTAAATTATAAAATAAATTATTATTTTTTTAGAAATTGATACTTTTGTTAATTTTATGTTGAAAAAAAGGCCACCAATATGAAGATCTTATTTTTTTGGTTTAGATAAAACAAATTTCAGGCAAAATGGACTTCAAATGAGCTCAAAATTGAATTTCAAAAAAAAAAAAGTCGGTCCAGTTCAAAAAAATTGGCTCAACTGACCGCCCAGTCTGACTGCACCCAATAGACTGACTCGCTGATGCAATGTTGATCGATCGCACCCAGCAGATCGACCCGTTGATGCAATGCTGACGCCAAGCTGACGTCAGCATTTTTCGCGGTGCACGATGGACCATTTGGAGGGCATTTTGGAGATTTCACTTAAAGAAGCATGCTTCGATTGGCTGAAGAATGCGCCAGTCCATGCAACACCGAGCTTGCGCATGATCTACAAAGGGCAAATTGAAAATTCTATCTGATCCGACGGCCGCCTTTCACTGGGATTTGATCGAACGACCGAAATGCATGCACTAACGAACGACAGATGTAGCTCCTGATTGAGATCCAACGGCTGAGATTCATCCCGACTTTAAAACTAAGAATCAGCAGCTTCTTTGTGCACGATCTGACGGCCCAGATTCAATCCAAAGACTGATCCGATGGCTGCCATGAATTCCTACTTGATCTGGGATATTTTAAAGAGTTTTTAAGCAATTTTTGATCCATTGGATGCTGATCTGAAGGCCAAAATCATCAAGGATCTTAATTTGACTTATGTTAAGAGTTTTAGACCTAATTTAGTTAGGATTTCAGTGGAAAATCCACCTCTCAGCCTATAAAAAGGTCTGCTGTTGCCGAAGAAAAAAAGAGGAAGGGAGATAGTGGAAAAAGAAAAGATAGAGAGAAGAGAGAGGTAGAGAGAGAAGAAAAATTTTTGAGAGAAAGAAAAGAAATGACTTTTAATTTTTATATTCTTTTCTTCTTTCGACAATCAAGACATCGATCAAGGAGCTTCTCTTTTTCTTCACCAAGTTTTCCACACCAAGAGCGACGGACAATCAATTTCAGCAATCAAACAGTCTAATTTCTTTATGCTTTTTATTTTATTTGCTGTTTTTGAACTTATTATCATGAACTAAATTTTTTTTTACTAAGGCTAAGCTGTAGCCACTCTTTTAATGCAATATTCAATATGATTTATTTTTAATTTTAAATTTTATTCATGAGGAGTATCTAAATCTGATCTTAATGCTTTTAGATTACTGGCCATCTTCTAATCGATCTGATGAACATAGATGTTATGGACTAAGTACATCTATGTTATTACTTCTTGATTATATACCTTGTATTATGAATCAAATTAGAATTCATATGCATGCGGAAATTTTAGTGCGCTTTAGATGCAGCATATTTTAATTAGAGGGTTTCACCAAACTTAATGCATTAATATTTGTTTAAATTACATCTGGATCAAAGGGTAATTAATAAATATTGATAGTTTTGCTATGCCTGGACCAAAGAATAGTGAATAAATTAGGAAACTCCACCATCACATGAAATAAAATTAATCTAATAACCTGAATATTGTATTGACTGAGTTGGTGAACCGATTGCCTTAGTAACCCATTGCTCTTAAGTTTAAAACCCTAATAATCACACATTCTCTCTTTCCTTAAAATTCTTAATTATTTTTTTATTTTATTCTTTAATTTTTTATTCTCATAAATCGGTCTTCTAAATAAAGCATAGAAAAGAGTTTTTCAGTACTTATTTTCCAATCCTCTAGGGATGATACTCTACTCATTTACTTTATTACTTGATCGACTAGTGCACTTGCCATAGCTATAGATTAACACGCATCAAGTTTTTGGCGCCATTGCCGAAGATTATGTCTAAAACAATATTAAAATTTTGATCCTAGCTTTACTTTAGAATTTTATTTTTAATTTTTATTATTATTTTATTTTTTTTAAAAAAATTTTTGTTCAGTGCATGACACGTACTGGATATAGTAACTTACTATCTTTAGATTCAGAAATTGAAAGAATCATTAGAAGACTACAATAAGAAAGAATCATGGCAGCTGAAGATCCTAACAACATCAATCTATGATTGGATATGACGATCGAGGGATAGCATGAAGCTATTCGATCAGTACATCATCCATTAAACGATTACATCATACCATCTATAGCCGATGCAGCTTCGAGCATCAGGAGACCACCTGTATAAGCAAACAACTTTGAAATAAAATCGACGATGATCCAAATGATTCAATCAACTATCCAATTCAGTGGACATGTGCATGATGATCCAAATGCCCATATTTCTAACTTTCTTGAACTTTATGATACTTTTAAAATTAATGGGGTGTCAGATGATGCTATTAAATTAAGGTTATTTCCTTTCTTTTTATGGGACAAAGCTAAAAGTTGGCTTCATTCTCTTCCTGTAGGTTCTATCACAACTTGAGATGTCCTAGCCCAAAAATTCTTAGCCAAATACTTTTCACCTTCCAAGACTGCCAAGATGTGCAATGATATCACTTCTTTTATGCAGATGGACATGGAGATACTATATGAGGCTTGGGAGCATTTCAAGGAACTGCTAAGGAGATGTCCACATCATCAATTACCCATATGGCTTTAGGTACAAACTTTCTATAATGGTTTATCTCCTACTAATCATTCTATGATTGATGCAGCAGCAGGAGGAATAATTAATCAAAAAATGGAGGAAGAAGCCTTCGATCTGATCGATGAGATGACATCAAATAGCTATCAGTGGCAGACAGAATGCATGATGCTGAAAAGACAAGCAGCTGTGCAGGGAGTAGATTGCGTGCCAACTTTACTAGTTGAAATTGCATCCATTAGAGCCAAAGTCAACAACTTGAAGGGAACAGCTATGCCATTCAGAGCATCACCTGTGACCTGTGTGGAGGAGGACACGATACGAGCAATTGCCAGATAGGTAATCCTTTTGCTAAAACAAATGATACAGCTAATTATGTTGGTAATTTTTTTAGGCCATAATAAAACAATCCCTACTCTAACACATACAATCAAGGGTGGAGGCAGCACCCAAATTTCTCATGGAGCAATCAAAATGCAGCACAACAGCCACCCCCGGGGTTCCAAGTACCTGAAAAGAAATCTAATATGGAAGAGCTGATGGTCAAATTCATGCAAAACCAAGAAGCAACTATAAAAAATTTGGAAGCCAAACTTAGGCAGGACCAAGCAGCAGCAATTCAAAACTTGGAGATGCAAATAGGTTAAATGGCTAAGATAATCTCCGAGAGACCTCAGGGATCCTTGCTAAGCAATATGGAGACCAATCCAAGGGAGTAAGTCAATGCTATCACCCTAAGAAGTGGTACAAAGCTAAAGGAGCCACATCAGAAGAAAGAGATTGAAGAGCCAACTACAAATAAGGAACCATCAACTAAAATTCGCCAGTCACTAAAACAACCAGTAGATGGATGGTCTCCAAGTATACGATTTGCCGATCCAAATGTAGAGCCCTATGTACTGCCACTACCATTCCCAGAGAGACAAATACAGCATCCAGATAAGAAATTTTCTAATTTTTTTAAAATTTTAAAGAATTTACATATTAATATTCCTTTTGTAGATGCTATCACTCAAATGCCCAGGTATGCCAAGTTTCTCAAAGAAATCCTAACAAATAAGAAAAAGCTGAAGGAGCATGAGAATAAATTTAAATGAAGAATGCTCAGCAATACTTTAAAATAAATTACCATAGAAGCTAAAAGATCCAGGGAGTTTTACTATTCCTTGCATTATTGGTGATTGTAGTTTTGATAAAGTTTTATGTGATTTAGGAGCAAGTATTATTAATCTCATGTCTTTTTCTATTTTCAGAAAGCTGGGTCTAGGAGAACCGAAGCCTACTACTATTACTCTTCAATTAGCCGATAGATCCATCAAATATCCAAGAGGTATAGTGGAGGATATCTTAGTAAAGGTAAACAAGCTTATTTTTCCTATTGATTTTATTGTTCTTGATATGAAAGAAGATTATGATGTACCCCTTATCTTAGGGAGACCCTTTTTAGCTACTGGAGGAGCTTTAATAGATGTTCAATAAGAAAAATTAATTCTTAGAGTCCAAGATGAATAAGTTACTTTTAATATTTTTAAAGATACTAAATATCCTGATGAAAATCAAACTTATTTTTTAAATGATATTATTGATAATTTATTATATGAGAATTATGTAGAAAATAGGTTTGAAAGTATAAAAGCTAGCAATATCCAATTGAAAGAGGGCTTGACCAAAAATGAAAGTATTCCAATTGAAGTGGCACCGGATTGATTTAACTCAAAACTTAAAGAAAGTCAAGCTGAAGACTATAAATCAGAACTACTAGATAAGTTATTTTTTTCTTTTTAGTTTTGATTATTTTTCTTTTATTTTATTTTTCAATAATTTATTGTTGCTCTTTTACTATTTTTGTGTGTATTTTTAATTTTGCAGAAAAAAATCAATGAGAGCTCAAGCAAAATTTCAAAGCTTTAAAGAATCAGACTGAACCAAATCAGGTGTATTCCTTTCTATCTTTTATTGCACCCTTTATTTTTCTTTTCCCTTTAAGACAATGTAGAATAAGTTAGGGGGTAAAAAAAAAAAAATTTAACCATGTGTCAAGAAGAAAATTTTGAGCAAGATAGACTAGATAAGTGATAAAAGATAGAATTATTTGCTAATGAATGTAACGAGTTAAAGAAGTAGATTAGTTGGTCAACTTTTAGCAGCCTACTTAGGTCATTAAAAGACTATTAGCACTTCTAATTGCACATGCACACTAACAAGGCAAAGTAGGTATTGATTATAAGGCCAACTGAGGATTCAATTATCACTGAAAATTGATAATTGATATACATTCTAATCAAAGAAACTTGAATTTAAGGAAAGAGCTACCTGCCTAAAAATAAAGTACAAAAGATAGAGTATATGTGGATTGCCCAAAGCCTAGTAATTGGGTCTCTGCACCTAGGTCAAGTGTGAAAATTCACGTAAAAGGGTGGAGGGAAGGCCAGGATGCTCAGCAAAAAAAAAAAAGAAAAAGGCAGTGTGAAAGCTACCTTAATTCATGAGTATAAAATTGAGAATGTATAGAAAATTGACCAAAATAGGTGATAAGAAAGGATACTTTTGTCCTTTAATTTAATATTGAAATGCTAAAGTTAGTCATTACGAACATAAGTGCTGTAGATCTTTGATGTACTCTAAGAAAGTTTCTAATTGTATTAACTGAAAAATTTACTTTTGAAGCTCAATGCTTAGTTAGCAGTATTTTCTAAACTTTTTAACTTTTAGTTCTAGATTTTATCTTTTTGATGGATAATCTTATTGAAATATGGTATTAAATAAAATATTGCTAAGGGACTAGCAATGACTAAGTTGGGGGGTGTGATAAATGGTAAAAATATACTAATAAAAGTATTAAATTATAAAATAAATTATTATTTTTTTAGAAATTAATACTTTTGTTAATCTTATGTAGGAAAGAAGGCTACCAATATGAAGATCTTATTTTTTTGGTTCAGATGAAATAAATTTCAGATAAAATGGACTTTAAATGAGCCCAAAATTGAATTTAAAAAAAAAAAGCCGATTCGGTTCAAACCGGTTCAGAAAAATTGGCTCAGCAGACCGTCCGATCTAACCGCACCCAGCAGACCAACTCACTGATGCAACGCTGACGCCAAGCTGATGTCTGCATTTTTTGCAACGCACGGTGGACCGTTTGGAGGGCATTTCGAGGATTTCACATAAACAAGCGTGCTTTGATTGGCTGAAGAATGCATCGGTCCATGCAACATCAAGCTTGCGCATGGTCTACAGAGGGCAAATTGGGAATTCTGTCTGATCCGACGGGCACCTTTCACTAGGATTTGATCGAACGATCGAAATGCATGCGCTAACGAACGACAGATGCAGCCCCGATCGAGATCCAATGGCTGAGATTCATCCTGACTTTAAAACTAAGAATCAGAAGCTTCTTTGTGCATGATCTGATGGCCTAGATTCAATCTAAAGACTGATCCAATGGCTGCCATGAATTTCTACTTGATCTGGGATATTTTAAAGGGTTTTTAAGCGATTTCTGATCTGTTGGATGCTGATCTAAAGGCTAGAATCATCCAGGGTCTTAATTTGACTTATGTTAAGAGTTTTAGACCTAATTTAGTTAGGATTTTGGTGAAAAATCCACCTCTCAGCCTATAAAAAGGTTTGCTATTATCGAAGAAAAAAAGAGGAAGGGAGATAGTGAAAAAAAAAAAGAAGATAGAGAGAGAAGAGAGAGGTAGAGAGAAGAAAAATTTTTAAGAGAAAGAAAAGGAAGGACTTTTAATTTTTATATTCTTTTCTTCTTTCGACAATCAAGACATCGATCAAGGAGCTTCTCTTCTTCTTCACCAAGTTTTCTACACCAAGAGCGACGGACAATCAATTTCAGCAATCAAACAGTCTAATTTTTTATGCTTTTTATTTTATTTTCTATTTTTGAACTTGTTATCATGAACTAAATTTTTTTTTACTAAGGCTAAGATGTAGCCACTCTTTTGATGCAATATTCAGTATGATTTATTTTTAATTTTAAATTTTATTCATAAGAAGTATATAAATCTGATCTTAATTGCTTTAGATTACTGACCATCTTTCTAATCGATCTGTATGAACATAGATGTTACGGACCAAGTACATCTATGTTATTGCTTCTTGATTATATACCTTGTATTATGAATCAAATTAGAATTCATATGCATGCGGGAACGTGCTTTGGATGCAGCGTATTTTAATTAGAGGATTTCACCAAACTTAATGTATTAATATTTATTTAAATTGCATCTGGACCAAAGGATAATTAATAAATATTGATAGTTTTGCTATGCCTGGACCAAAGGGTAGTGAATAAATTAGAAAACTCCGCCGTCACATAAAATAAAATTAATCTAATAATCTAAATATTGTATTGACTGAGTTGGTGAACCGATTGCCTTAGTAACCCATTGCTCTTTAGTTTAAAACCTTAATAATCATACTCTTTCTCTTTCCTTAAAATTATTAATTATTTCTTTATTTTATTCTTTAATTTCTTATTCTCATAAATCGGTGTTCTAAATAAAGCATAGGAAAGAGTTTTTCAGTACTTATTTTCCAATCCTCTAGGGATGATACTCTACTCATTTACTTTATTACTTGATCGACTGGTGCACTTGCCATAGCTATAGATTAACATGCATCATGCCCCAAGGCTGCCCCTCTTCCTCCTCTATGCCATCCTCTGGTCATCTCTCTCCTCTCCATGCCCAAGGAAAGTTGAGCTTCAGTTTGGTGTGATCCAGGCAAGAAAAGGCTGACGAGAAAGGAAGAAGGCAGCATTATTGCAGAGACAACCACTGATCTTCAGAAGAAATTTTGAAGATCCTCCAAATCAGATTTAGATCTAATTTTTAGAGAGATGAAAAAGAAGGAGAAGATCTTCAGATCCAGCCTGAGTGGATATCGGTAGAGGCCAGGCGCTTGTGTGGCTAGATCTAAAAGCTCAGGCAATCAGCAGGATCATCAAAGGATAATCGGATTACTCAGCATCAAGATATAATTAAATTAGATTTAAATTTTTTTATTTTATTTATTAGATCTATAAAATTAGATCTGAACAATCTCAGATCTGATTTGGATATACGAAAAAAATTTTGAAATATCTCTCTTGATTCGATCAGATCTGAACGAACCTGATCCAGAAAATCAGGATTTCTCCTTCACAACTATAGGATTATCATGTGGCTGACTTATTCCTTATAGATCATCCTCGGTGAAAGTAATTTCATCATCGACCTTTCTCTTCTTCAATCCTTCCTCCTTAGGTCATCCTTCTATCGAGGTATTTTCATCGAGGTCTCCCCCAGCAATCATTTTGATTTCTCCCACCGTCGGCTATTCTTTGTGAGGGTTTTCATGTTGAGGTTGGTCACCACACGAGCATGAGTTTGATGGAATTCATTATTCATCAAGATAACATTGGAGATGCCCTCGCCTGATTAATGCCTCTATTTCTTCTTTGAGTTGCCAGGATTCTTCGGTGTCATGCCCATGATCGTGATGGTATCTACAATACTTCCTCGAATTTCTTGCTCGAGTAGGAGTTACCATCTTCTTTGAGTGTGGTATTTCTTCTTAATGCTCAATTTCCATTAAAATATAAGCTTGAGGGGTATGGAGGAGGGTAAAATAGTGAAACCTCCGAGGTGGAGTCCTTGATCGATACTATGCTATAGGAGATGTAGGTCGGTCACCCCGAGATGGAGTCTGTGAGCGGTGAGGTTGTAGTTCCTCACGTCGATGTTGCATATGCGAATAATATTTTTTCTTCTCTTGCTTAGGGGTCGGCTGTGATCCACTATTGAGATCGCTATCTTGCTAGTCCTAGCTTCCTTAGCTTGGGCATATCTTTCTGCTTGCTCCAATATCTCGATGAAGTCCCTTGGATAATCTAGATTGAGAGAAAAAAGAAGATCATTTTGAAGAAGTTTGGCCTTCAATGCTGTCATAGCAATGACTAATCTAAATTTCTAACCTCTAAAGTAGTAGCATTGAAACAATTGATGTACTCCCAAAGAGGCTCGTTCTCCCACTACTTAATACTTATGAGAAAATTCAAGTTACAATTAAAAGAGTAAGGATGGTGCTCCTAGTCTTGGAAGACCATGAAGGAGTTAAGGTGGTAGCTCCTAAAGTATAGAATCAGTCGGAGATGTATCAGCCAAGATAAGAGAGCTAGAATATAGTCAGACTGGCTCGGATACAGATTGAGCCAGCTCAGGCTGAGATCAAGCCGGCTTGGATCAAAATCGAGCTAGCTCTCTTAGTCAAATAGAGAACATATTTTGGAATTTTGTAGCTTGATAGGTGGCGAGCTAGCTTGAGTCTTCGTCAAGCCAGCTCGAACAAGCAAACAAATGAGTACAGAATTTTCTATTTGGTCTTGAATTGAGTTTAATCCAAGAGATCTTAAGGCATGGTATGAGAGATCTTAAGGAGGCTAATTCATGTATTGGTCTAGGTCTTTAGTCTAAGGAATGAAAGCATGCAAGATATGGGTGTACATGAGCTTGAATGAGTGCTTTTATGTATGAGTTAGCCTAGGAGAATTTTTTAGGATTGAGTCTTGTTGGCTGAGGGTGCATGTGTATACTTTGTTTATATAATTTTTGACAAGAAAAATAGAAATCCCTTTTCTTCCTAAAACCCTTGCTTCTTCTCTTTCTCTCTACCACCGCCCTAACTTTGAATCATTTGATCTTCATCCTACTTGCTATCATCTTCAACATACTTCCTCGGGGTTGGTAGAAGGTATAAGGGTTTCTACAAATCCAAAAATAATTCATAGTAAGTGGTATCAGAGTTTGAGTTGTGTGAAAGGAGGAGAAGACACCAAAAGTTGAAGATCTTCAGGTGTTGTAAATTCAACAAGATCCTATTAAGGTATTTCTCAAATCCCTTGGAGTTTGTGCTACGTTCTGACTTGGATCCAACTATGGGAAGCATTGTGAAGGTTGATTTCGAGAAGTTTGATGGAAAAAAGAATTTTTTTATGTGAAAAGTTTGAATGAAAGATCTTCTGGTTCAAGTTGACTTAGATAAGGCATTGGAAGAGAAGCCTGAAGGGATGTCAGATCATCAGTGGATGTCCTTGAAAAAGAAGGGATGCTCCATGATCAAAGGATGGTTGGCAGATGCGGCACTCTATTTGGTCTTAGAGGAGAGGATCCCAAGAGATTTGTGGTCAAAGTTGTATACCATGTATATGAATAAAATATGCGCAATAAGCTGATGTTGAAGAAGAGACTATACATCCTTCGGATGCAGGAGGGCAGAGATGTCTTGGGTCACATCCGGAAGTTTGACTAGATGTATAATGAGTTGCTGAATATTGGTGTGAAGATGGAGGAAAAAAATAAATCATTACTTCTGTTATGCTCATTGCCCTCATTCTATGATCCATTGATGACGATGTTGCTTTATGGCAAGGAGACCTTAGAGTATGAAGACATGGTCTCAGTATTGTGAACCAATGAACAACGGAGAAGTTGACCAAAGAAGGTGTTCCCCAGGAGGGCTTGACCATGAGAAAGAGACCTGAAAGATCAAAGAAGAGAGATAAGTCAAGAGAATGGTCAATGTTTCGAAAGAGTAAGAATAGGAAGGAAGTCAGGTACTATAAGTGCAACGAGATCGAGCATTTCAGGTATGATTGCCCATAGTGGAAGAATAAGAAGGGAGAGAAGAGTGGATCTAATGCACTGAGTATGGTGGCTAATAATGAGGTGGAGGATGACCTCTTGGTTGTATCAGATGGTCACAAAAGATACAGAGATATATGGACCTTGGATTTAGCATTTTCTATTTAGGATCTTAAGACGTGGTCCAATAAGGTCTTAAGGTGGCTAACATATGTATGGGTCAGATTTAGATCCAGGGGATGAGATTATGGGAGACATGGATGTACATAGGCTTGGTAAGTGCTTTCATGTATTGAATTAGCATAGTAGAGTTTTTCAACTAGAGTTTGGATTTATTAGGATTCATGTGGTATAGCAGAAATCCTAGGATATATAAATTCAGGTATTGTAATCTTTATAATTAAGAAAGAGAGTGGAATCAATATATAGCTTTTCTTCCTAACTTTCTTCTCTCTTTTCTCTCTGGCTCCAATGCCAAGCCCTATGTGCCACCATCAACTTTTTTCTTCTCCATATTTCTAGATCAATACCCAGGTTCATGCAAGTGATTGGATCTACAACTATGATTTTGAGTAGTCGTAGGCATAATAATTAGTATCAAAGTGGTATCGATTATTCCAACACTTGGTATTAGAGTTTGGTTAAGCATGAAGGAGGAAGAAGATCAAGTTTCAGTAGAGATCAATAGTGAGGTTTAGATCTAAGATTTTTTTCAGGCTTCATGAGGAAGGAAATGATCTAAGAGCTACTATCCACCGTCCCTAATTAAGATAATTTTTTAGATCCACCTATTGGCTATTTTTGATTTGGTTTGATCATGAAGAACAGTGGGTTGAAGGTAGGATTCAAGAAGTTTGATGGAAAGGATAGTTTAACGATGTGAAAGATTAGGTGGAGGATCTACTGATTCAAATAAGGCCAAATTCAGTCTTGAAGGATAGGCTGGAGGAGATGACAGAAAAGAAATAGAAATTCTTAGAGTAAAGGGCATGTGCCATGATAAGGGCTTGTCTGGCAGATGAGGTGCTATATGACGTATTGGAGAAGAAGACACCTAAGAATTTATGATCAAGATTACATCAATTATATATGGAGAAGAACATGTGCAACAAGTTAGTGCTGAAGAAGCAACTGTATAGCCTTCGAATGTAGGAGGACAAGGATGTTGTAGGACATATTCAACAATTCGACCGGATGAGCATGGACTTGCTCAACATTAAGGTGGGGTTTGAAGAGGAGGATAAGAATTTATTACTGCTATGTTCGCTACTCGGGAGCTTCGATCCATTGGTAACTACATTGTTATATGGTAAGGAGATACCGTGTACAAGGATATCGTATCAGTGCTAAGGTCCAATGAGCAGCGGAAATAGATGATGAAGAGGAAGGTCTTCCAGGAGGGTCTCATGGTGTCAGAGAGACCCAGGTAAGGAAAGAAGAAGGATCGGCAAAGGGATAGCAATGAGTCCAAGAAATGCTTCAAGTGTAGTGAAATAGGGAACTTTAAGTGAGAATGTCCGCTTTGGAAGAAGTGCAAGAAAGGAGAAAAGTTAGATTCCATCATTTCAATCATTGAAAGTGAAGAGGTGGATGAGCTCTTGGTGGTTTCGGAGGAGCCTACAGGATGTAGTGTATCTGAGATATTTTTGGAGGGATCTGTGGAGTATGGAGGATCTGAAGGAGTAGAGACTGTGTTCGAGGTGCAGCGACAGGCTCAGCAGTGTAGCATTGGATGGTTGGCCTCGAGGGACTTGATTATAGAGTCAGCTTCTGTAGCATCAGGAAGACTTCAATTTTAGGTGGAGCATCAAGCAGAGGTGACTTCACAAGTGGAGAGAGTTTTGATACGAGTTCAGAGTGAAGGAGTGCAGGAGGATCAATATTCTAGCACTAACGTCGGAGATGCATAGTTCCTGGTGGAGCAACATGTGCGGGTGAATAGGCGGAGTTCTGAAGAGATCATGTCAGGATATGCAATGGATGCCTACACAGGATTACTGTAGATTCTCCATGAATGTTTAGGATAAATGATGCGGCTGCCAAGCAAAAGGATGCCTACAACTCCAAGGGTGGTACAGAATCATGCAGGGAAATATTGTCAAGTGTGCCAAGGCTTGGGCACACCAAGGTGGAGATTGTAGAATTTGATGTGGTGCTCCTAAGCCTTCGGAGGCCATGGGAGGAGCTAGGGTGTTGGCTCTGAGAGACTAGGATGGGCATGAGTCTTAGGGCTAGGATAGGAGTTATCCTAGGATGAAGGCAGTGTGTAGCCCTACACAGGATTGAGGTTCAAGTGTAAGGATCTTAAGAGGCCTGGTAGGTGCTCCAGAAACCTGAAATACAAGATGGAGCAAAGGATCAAAGTTAGGATAAGAATCAGCCAAGATAAGGGACTGACACATAGGTGGGCTGGCTCGGATACACAGTCGAGCCGGCTTGAGCTGAGATCGAGCCAACTTGGGATGCAGTCGAGCCAACTTCTCAGGTAGACAGAAGACAAGATTCGGACGAGATGCAGTTAAGCCAGCTCGGCTCTTGATAGAGCCGGCTCAATGGTGGCAAACAAAACTAGATGGGGTTTCCTATTTGAGGTCTTAAGGCTTAGTCCAATAAGGTCTTAACATGGCTAATACATGTATGGGTCAGATTTAGATATAGGGGATGAGAGCATGAGAAACATGGGTGTACATGGGCTCGATGAGTGCTTTCATGTATTAGGTTAGCCTAGAAAAGTTATTTAGCTAGAGTTTAGATTTATTAGGATTTATGTGGTATAGCAACAATCCTAGGATATATAAATCCAGGTATTATAATCTTTACAATTAGGAAAGAGAGTGGAATCAATATATAGCTTTTCTTCATAACTCTTTTCTCTCTTTTCACTTGGTTCCAATGCCAAGCCCTAGGTGCTGCCATCAACCTTTTCTCTTCTTCATATTTCTAGATTAACATCTAGGTTCGCGCAAGAGATTGGATCTACGACTGTGATTTCGAGTAGCTGTAGGCATAACAATTGGTATCAAACCAGTATCGATTGTTCCAACAACTACACCCCAAACCGATCTTGGTTTGTTTCATACACAAAGATTGATGAGGGGAGCATGACACTTGAAGATGATTATCCATGTAGAGTTGCTGGTATTGGGAGTATTTAGGTGAGGATGTTTGATGGGATGGTGTAGACTCTCACAAATGTGAAGCATGTCCCTAATTTGAAGAAAAATCTCATATCACTGGGCTATCTGGAGCGGAGAGATTGCAGCTTTAGTAGTCATGCCAGGAGTGAAGTTCTCAATATCTCTAATGGTGCTATGGTAGTGATGAGAAGCAAAAGGATGGAAAGCAGCCTCTACAGGTTCGAGAAATCTTTGGTGATTAGAGAAACTGATGCAGCAGCTATAGCATAGGATCAGTAGGGGGCTCATCAATTGTGGCACTACCGCTTAGGCCACATGGGTGACCGTGGGATGAAGGAGTTGAGCAAGTATGGTATGATTCTAGATTTAAATGGAGGCATTATAAAGATTTGTGAGCCATTCCAGATAGGTAAATGGAGGAGAGTGTAGTTTGCCAGTTGTTCAGCCTACAGTGCAGTCCCACTGAAACTAGTTTACACTGATATGTGGGGACCGGCTCTATTTCCAACCAGAAATGGGGCAAGATACTTTTTGACCTTCATAAATAACTTTTTGAGGAAGGTATGGGTTTACTTCATGAAGAAGAAATCAAAAGTTTTCACCAGGTTCAAGGTATGGAAAGTTGAGGTGGAGAAAGAGATAGGTCAGAGCTTGAAGTGTCTACGGTCAGATAATAGTGAAGAATACACCAGCAAAGATTTCTAAGGATTTTGTGAGGAGTGCAGTATCAAAATTCACTTCTCGATGAAAGAAACTTTTCAACAAAATAGGATGGTCGAAAGAATTAACAGAACTCTTTTGGAAAAGATACAGTGCATGAGGCTACAGGTAGGGCTTCCTAAGGCATTCTGGATTGGTATAGTGGATGCAACCTATTATCTGGTAAATCGGTCACCTCATACAAAGTTAGATGGTGGTATTTTAGAAGAAAAATGATCTAAAAAAAAATATTGGGTGGAGCCGTCTAAGGGTACTTGGGTGCACATCATTTGTGCACATTGGTGCTAGTGAGCGGAGCAAGTTGGACGCCAGATCATGGAAGATGGTATTCTTAGGATATCCACAAGGAGTTAAGAGATACCGGCTATGGGATCCCATGGAGAAGAAGGTTGTCATTAGTAGGGATGTCACCTTCGATGAAAGTTCAATCCTCCAAAGATGAGATGGCATGGAGGAGCAGTAGGAGGTTCAATAAGGCAGCATTGGACGGCTAACATTTTATGCTATTTTGCCATTTGTAGGTGCATCGGGAGGATTTGGAATTCAGGTGGTGTATTTACCAAAGATGTCTCCATAGGTGAAGAGACCTCAGATGGATGAAAGAAGCCTGGAGGCCTAGCAGGAGCAAGTTGGAGCTAGGATGGATATCGGAGTTGCACTGCACAAGCCCAGAAGGAACATTAGGCAACTGGAATGATACGGCTTTGAGGATACACTGCCATATACCCTGGTGATAGTAAATGGAGACCCCTACACCTATGAAGAGGCTATGAATAACCAGGATAAAGAGAGATGGGTCCAAGCAATGTCCAATGAGATGCAATCTCTCCATAAGAATGAGATGTGGCGATTGGTGCAGTTGCCATGAGGAAAGAAATCCATTGATTACAAGTGGATTTTCCAATGCAAGGAGGGGCCTTCAGAGTAAGGAGGTATCAGGTACAAGATGAGTTTAATGGCCAAGAGATACTTCTAGAAGGAAGACATTGACTTTAGGAAAGTATTTTCTTCTATCGTCAGGCTACTTTTGTTAGGGTACTGCTGAGCATCATGGCAGCTCAGGACTTGGAGCTAGAGTAGATGGATATCAAGATGGCAATCCTTCATAGGCATTTGGAGGAGAGCATCTACATGGAGCTATGAGCTCAGGTGTGGTGCTCTTAAGCCTTGAAGATTTAAAAAGAAAATCCATGAAAAGTTGGGAGCAAGCCAACAAGAAATCAGCCTGGTCAGTAGTATCGAGTCATCTTAGTTCTAAGATGAGATGACTCGATTCTGGGCAAGACATTTTGGTTCTAAGACGAGATGACTAGGCCCAAAGCCAAACATCTCAGTCTCAATAAAAAAACTTCTCGATCTCAGAAGAAATCCAAATGGAGAGCGATGTTTTGGGATTGCTGAGCAGCACACAGTTGGAGACGTCTCGGGTGTCGATGAGAGGTCTCAATTTCAGCCCATGTCATCTCGATTTTCGTAGATAGTTTTGCATGGATTTTTTGTTTGGATTTGGTGAGTTTTACTTTAAGCTTGGGGCTTGACCCTCTTGTATATATATACAAAAATTAGGTTAAGAAAAATATAATGCTAAATTCATTGCAATAAATCCTCCGTACTCCATGGATCCCTTCGAAACCTTCTCGGATACCTCTACAACCCATGGGCACCTCCAAAACCCAAGAGCTCATCCAACTCTTTAAACCAATGACTGAATCCTAGAAAATCCAATTTCATCCTAGCACTTTTTCTCTTTTACTCCTGCACCAACCATTGCTTTAGTTGCGCTCGGAAGAACTATAGCTCAAATCCTGTCCCAGGCTCAGACCCACCTATCTCGTCCCAAGGCTCCCTGAGACCTCTAGGCTCTCCTTGAGACCTATTTTTGATCTTCTTGAGATGTCTCTTGACACTCTCTACTGAGATACCATCCTCGACTTCTGCATCATCGAGCCTCTTTCAGTCTCGTGCCTCTAGAAAAATACTATTGTAGCACTCCAGCACTCCCTACCTCATCTCTATATGTCCTTCTCATAGGTATCCAGATTCTCTCTTACTGCACACAATCTATCCTCCACCTGAATCATGACTCTTCCTAATGTCCCTGCAGAAGAAACCTGATCCAAGATCAACTATCTAGCTCTGACCTGCTGGACCTCCACCATCGTTGCACCCATCTTGGATACTTTGCAACCCCATGGGAACCTTTGAAACCACCGAGGACCTTCACCTCTTCTGAACCTGCTGTGATGCTTCGTGGATCAACCATCTCCATCACCCCCAAGGCTTCACAAATTCATGCTCTAGTCGAACCGCTGAATACATCTTTGACTACTTTCTTATCTTCCTGTAATCGAAGGATGTATAATCACTTCTTCAGTCTTTCCTCGATCAGTATCCCATGGAAAACCTCTCCTCATTGATCAAATAGCCCCACGCTACCCATCTCCCTAGAGAACCCTTGTCACCTAACCATCATACACCCCGACCTTTTCATTAAGATCGATCAGCAAATCACATACCCAAATCTTCCATCCCAAAAAAAATCCTTCTCATTAATTCTCTCAACCTCCACCTTCAACCTGCTGCTTTCGGTTGGCCAAACCACATCAATAACAAAGGTAAATCTGAGACATACCATGGAATACTTGTACAAATTTTTGATTTTATCCTGTATGACTTCTCCTTCACTTATACACACCATTAGGCTTTGATACCAATTATTGTGCAGCATCTTGGCATCACCTAGCTCTGATATCAATTATTGCAGAAATTTTTGATCTTTAGCATGGACTTGAGGAGACCTTTGGCATTCTCTATAGGCAGCAAACCAATGATCCACCACCTAGATCTATGATGGGGTGCCTCTCTCCTAGGACCAAAGGGAGGCACCCCTCCTCTCTAGAGCTTCTTCAAGAACCCTAGGGTGGCAACACTAGAAGAAAAAGAGAAGAGAGATTGAAAAAAAAAGATCTTTGTTTCAATCCACCTTATGAAATCTTAATATAATCTATGTATTTATACATATCCATTAGGCCTGACCAAAAACTCTCCTGGCTAACCCAATACATAAAAGCACTCACCGAGCCTATATACCCTCATGTCTTCTGTGCTTTCGTCACCTGGATCTAAACTCAACCTATACATGAGTTAGCCCCCTTAAGACCTCTCAAGCCAGGCCTTAAGACTCCTAGGATCAATCCAGACCCTAGCCCCAAATAGACTCTCATATGACTCTGCCCATGCACTAAGCCGGCTTAGTCTCAGCACTGAGTCGACTAAAGACTGAGCCGACTAATCTAAGACTGGATTGACTCAGTCTCGCACTGAGTCAGTCCAGTTGTGTATCATGCCAGCAATTTCGAACGTGCACCTTTCTGTTTGGCCTGACTACTGAGACATAGCCGATCTAGTTTTAGATTGAGCCGGCTAACCTATAGAAGAAGTCCTTCTCTACAGTCTTCATACCTTGGCTTTGGTTCCTTACTCCATCTTATCTCCCAAGTCTCCAAAGCACTAATCAAGTCCCTCAAGATCCTCAATACCTGGACCTTAAGCCCGTGGAGGGCCATACATCATCTCCATCCTAGGATTACTCATGTCCTAGCCCTAGGACCATACCTATCCTAGACTCTCGAAGTAAACACCCTGACTCCTTCTATGGCCTTCCAAGGCTTGAGAGCACCATCAATCCTCACAATCAGAAGACCTATCAGATATGACATTGATGAGATTATCTCCTATGCGCTCATCACTGCTAATGGAGATTCAAAAAACTATGTATAGGCCATGGAGAGTGAAGACCGTAAGTTGTGGATGCAGGTCATGATAGAGAAGATGGAATCACTGAAAAAAAATTAGACATGATAGTTGGTGGATCTTTTAGAAGGTGTTCAGTCTATTGGCTCAAAATGGATATTCACTAAGAAGGAGGCACCTTCAGAATAAGGGGGAGTTAGATTCTAGGCAAGGTTGGTAGCAAAGAAATACTCATAAAGAAAAGAGATTGATTACATAGAAGTTTTCTCTCCTATGGTGTGTCATACATCTATTCAGATTTTGTTGTCACTAGTGGCATAACATAATATGAAATTAGAATAGATGGACATGAAGATGGCCTTTCTTCATGGGACTTTGAAGAAAAGGATTTACATGAGACAGTCAGATGGTTTCATAAAGATTAGACAGGAAGAAAAGGTGTGCTTACTCAGGATGTCACTATATGGCTTGAAATAATTCCCTCATCAATGGTATTACATATTTGATAGCTTTATTTTGAGCCTAAAATTTATCAGATGTGAACATGACTGCTATGTCTATGTCAAAAGTATAGATGAGAAGAATGTCCTGTACCTGCTACTATATGTAGATGATATGCTCATAGCCAGTAAAAGCATGAAGACTATGAAAGGCCTGAAAAGAGCATTATCAGCGAAATTTGAGATGATGAAGGATTTGGGTCCAGCACTGAAAATCCTTCGAATAGAGATTTGCAAGGATAGAAGCAAAGAAGTATTCCATTTATCACAAGAAGAATATATTCAAAAGATTCTAGAGAGGTTTGGGATGGAGAAGGTCAAACCTGTAGATAAACCATTGCCCAATCATATATCTCTCTCCAAACATCAAAGCCCCTAGTCAGAAGAAAAAAGAGAGTATATGGATAGAGTTCCTTATGTGAATACTGTAGGTAGTTCGATGTACACTATGGTGTACTATAGACTAGATATAACATATGTAGTGAGTTTGGTTAGTAGATATATGGCTAACCCTGGGAAGGAATACTAAAAAGCATTAAAGTGGATACTGAGATATCTCCAGAAAATAGAAAACTATAGTTTGGTGGGCAGCCAGGAGGATTTGAAGATGGAGGTTCATGTCCTCTAGAAAGATTTGTAGATGCAAATTATAAAGATGATCTTGATACAAGAAGATCTTATTAGATATGTGTGCCCCAGAAGCCAGATTGGCTGATACTTGTAATACACTTCTAAGGGCAAAATTATAATTTTGATTATAAATAATAAAATAAATTATTTTCTATCATAGTGTGTATTTGAAAGTGTTTATGATACATCCCTTGAGTTAATGGTAATATAGTTCATATTTTCAAGAGTTGAAAATTTAAGACAAGAATTTTCATTATTAACTCGTAAAATGCTCCCGATCGTAGGATCATCATGAGGATGATGATTGATCCGGAAGGTTGGTGTACGATCGCTTCTTTTGATAGATGAGTCTTGAGTCTATGGTGTAGAGATACCGAAGCAAAAGTATAGATACTCGTTAGAGAACGAGGGCACTGAGCGTGACCACCTCGAGCAGTCAAGAGGAAGTCTACCTTCTCATCAATGATTGGCTCAAAGCTACAGTTATGTGTCTGATTCTTTGATCTGAGGTGCATCAGTAGTTTACGTTGAGGGTGTTATAGTTTGACTATACCATAATTCAATTTTCTAGCCATTCAGAATCTTGAGGTGTATGTTGACTATAGCATGTTCATTATAGGAATTGGATTGCACCAATAAGGGATCTATCTATCTCGATAGATGAGGAGCAACCCTATGATGATCATGAGAATAAGTCCATAAGCCTATGGCCATGGCAGAGTGAAATAATGGAAAGAGTTTCTATTAAGATTTTTCACATTAAACTTGAATCGCATGATCAATTCATATGATAAAAATTAGGATTTGATGAGATCGTAATTCGGTCGGGGCTCAAGATAGAGGAACTTAATCACATAGGTAACTACACCGAGAGGTTCGCTTTTAGTTCTGATGGGTTACCACCATATACTGCTAGGTATCATTGGTACATTTTGGAAGCAATTAGAATGATTTGGATGGTCAATCATACTAGTTATCTGAATCAGAAAAGTTTTAATCCATTGAAAGGCGTTTTGATGATGTCGATGATAGAGATCATGACATATCTCATTACCATATGAAATTGAATCTAATTGGATCACAAAAATAAGGGTTTGGATTTGGATATCATCAATTGGACTAACCCAATTCAATTGATTTGAATAAGATTTAATTAGGTTCAAGAAAATCATGCTAGCACAAGATTGAGCCTAATGTTCTCATTTAATAATCATTAAAGCTTATCTCTACTGAGCCAAATATGTTTGGGCTTACTCAGAAACCTTTATTTGGTCTAACTGGAGCTTGTCCAAGTTAGAAAAGGGTTGTCTTAATTTATGAGATAAATTTGAGACAACACCTGCCATTTTTCGTCACCTGCTAAATCTTGTTTTCAGACATTGATCAAATATTAACCTTGGATACTTAGACATCTGCCCACCTGTCATGCACCCATAGAAGAGAACTAGGGGCCTTGTCCCCTTGCTAAAAAGTAGATAGGAAGAGGGCACACACCTAGGGAGGTGTGCACTCCATGAGTATAATGTATGGAGTCCCATACAGATGGGACTCCAATTGCTTCAAGGGTTTAAATTAGGTGGCCCCAAAGAGACTTATTTGACCCAGTATTGGCACCACCTAAGAAGAGTTTTGAGGAACTCTAATCTAATTGGATCAGATGATGTCATCCCACCAATCAGATTTAGATCTGATTGCACAAATGGCCGTGATTGGCCAGAATGATGTGGCATTGTATGGCGCAGCAGGGTCTATATAAATCCATTCTGCGCCTAGATCAAAGAGCTTCTACTTTTAGCCCATGCCATATAGCCCCTCTTCCTCCTTCTCCATGCCATCCTTAGGTCCTCTCTCTCCTCTCCACTCCCAAGGGACTTTGGGCATGAGTTAGGTGCGATCCAAGCAAGTGAAAGGTGACAGAAAAGGAAGAAGGCAGTACTGCTGCAAGAGACAATGTTTGATCTTCAAAAGAATTTTTGAAGACCTTCAAGATCAGGTCTAGATCTAATTTTTAGAGGATAGATTGAGAAGGAGAAGATCTTTAGATCTTGTCTGAGTGGATACCGGTAGAGGTCAGGTACTTGCATGGCTACATCAAGAACCTCAGGCAAACATCGAAATCATCATAGGGTAATTGGATTATCCAAAATAATGGTATAATTAAATTAGATTTAATTTAATTTAATTTAATTTAATTTTATTAGATCAATAAGATCAGATCTAAAGAGTTTTAGATCTGATTAAGATTTTTTTAAAAAAATTTTAAAATATCCCTCTTGATCCAATCAGACTAAACAAATCTGACCCAAGAAAATAAAGTTTTTCCCTTCAGATCTACTATTGGATATCTCTTCTACATATTTGGTGGATCGGTATCTTGGAGATTAATCATTCAACCAATTATGGCCTTGTCTACCATAGAGGCTGAGTACATTGGAATTATTGAGACTGCAAAGAAAGCTCTTTGGCATAGAAGGCTGATTGTTGAGATGGAGATAGAGCAAAGCAAGATCATACTATACAGTGATAGTCAGAGTGCTCTGCTGCTGGCATAAAATTCAGTCTATCATGCTCGTACAAAGCATATAGACATGAGGTACCATAGAATTAGAGAGCTAGTGGAGGAGGATAAAGTAGAACTGATGAAGGTCCGTACAAGAAGAATTAGTCGGATGCACTTATGAAGGTACTTTTCAAAGATAGCTTTCAGATGTGTGTGGCATGAATGGGTTTGCTTGAAAAAACTAAGTTCACAAGGACCTGAGAGCACCAAGGTGGAGAATATGAGCTCAAGTGTAGTGATCCCAAGCCTTGGAGACTTGAAAAGAAAGGCCATGGAAAGTTAGGAGCAAGCCAGCAAGAAATCAGCCTGGTCAGCAGTATCGAGTGTTCTCGATTCTGAGATGAGATGACTCGATTCTAGGCGAGACATCTCGATTCTGAGATGAGATGACTCAGCCCAACATGAGACGATGTCTCGATCTCAAAAGAAATCTAGATAGAGAGTGACATTTTGGGTTTGCTGGGTGGCATGTAGTTTGAGACATCTTGGTTTGAAGATGAGACATCTCGGGTGCAGGTGAGAGATCTCGGTTTCAGCCCGAGTCATCTTGATTTTTGCGAACAGTTTTGCATGAATTTTTTGTTTGGGTTTGCAGAGTTTTTCTTTGAGCTTGGAGCTTGACCCTATTGTATGTATGTATATATATATATATATATATATATATATATATATATATATATATATATATATATATATATATATATATAATAAAGCTCTTTTCTCTTGAAAAACTCTTGTACTCTCTCTTTTTTCTTGAATCCATTGATTATGCTTAGACATTAATTCTAGGAGAGATCTTTCTTTATTGTTAGCTATGTTGAGAAAAATACCTCAAGATTCGGTCCATAATAAGCCCAAAATGAGAGCCAGGATGACGAACGAAATCCAACAAGCTCAAGAACAGTCCAAATGAAGTCTAAACAGAGAAGATACATACAAAAGAAGGTTAGAGCAGGATATCTAGCCCTTGGGCCCATCAAAGGGGCCCACAAGTGGTGCTGGCCAGTGGTGGTGTGGCCCAGACTGGCAGCACATGGTGGCGCTAGGCCAGCCACTAGCTGGGCTGGCCAAGCATGCGAGCATGCATGGGGGGTGCATGTTGGCCATGCGGGAGTAGGCCGTGCGGGCACCCAGCCCATGTGGTGGTGCGTGGTCCATCATGGACTGCCGGCTGATGGGCATCCACATGGACTAGTCGGCCATTTCCTTTGCATTTCACACGATCCATGGCACTATTCCATGGACTGGTCATGATCTGATGGCTCAAGGAGAAGCCGATCATGATCGGATAGCTAGGACTTGATCTAGGCTGATCTAGGACTGTTGTTGCACGATCCG
Organism: Cocos nucifera; assembly: GCA_006176705.1. Lineage (NCBI taxonomy): Eukaryota > Viridiplantae > Streptophyta > Magnoliopsida > Arecales > Arecaceae > Cocos > Cocos nucifera. The sequence continues at coordinate 51,342 of QRFJ01007350.1, read as the reverse complement.
ACAGCCCAGGAGGGAGCTCATCATGATTCGACGGTCTAGATGCAATCTTAATTATGATTTGGATTGGGTTTCCTACTGAAATATTATTTTAGAATTTTTGGAGTCTATATAACTCCAATTGATGAACCGTTTGTTGTATTGAAAAGTTGGTGACATCTCAGAGGTGCTAAGACGTTTCTTGAGAAATTTTAGAGGGTTTTTATAAAAATTTTGGGGCTTCTTATTGAGAGAATCTTATACAAGGATTGAGTGGTAAGTTTTTCTTGTATTGTTTGATTTTCTTTCTATCATAATGAAGTTTGCATGTCTCATGAAGGTAGACTTTGGTCTAATGCACGTATACTTGATTGTTTGTTCTCTAATTTTGTATTCTTCTTTCTTTGTCTTGTGGTATCCATACGTGATCGAGTGCAATGCAAACGGTATCGATAAGGTCTTGAGGTCATGGTATCCTGACTAGACTCCACAATAATTGGTATCAGAGTGAGTTGATATCTCCCAATAATTGATATCAGAGCCAGATGAGACCAATGCATGTGGTTGCCCAGATCGTGATGGTGTTGATCGAGATCAAAGAAGATGGAGAAGACAAGCATAATTAAGATGGAGATCAGTCAGTTTGATGGAAAGAGCAATTTCTTCTTATGGCAAGCGAGGATGAAGAACGTGCTCATCCAATAAACTTTGATCAATGCTCTTTTAAATGAAAAGAAGTTGAACACTATAAAGAAGAGAAATCGGGAGCAGCTACAGATGCAGATCGTGAGTACCATCTGCATGTACCTAATGGATGAGATGGTGATCCATGTACTTGATGAGATTTTTTTAATGGTGCTATGGTCGAAGCTCGAGGAGTTGTACATGGAGAAGTTTCTCACCAACACCCTCTTCCTTTGGAGGTAGTTCTACCAACTACAGATGATCGAAGGATAGAGTGTGCAGGAGCATCTCAACCACTTTCAGAAGATTCTTACCGATCTTCTCAATGTAGATGAGAAGGTTGAGGAGAAGACCTATGCATTGGTCTTGCTAGCGTTGCTCTTCTTTTGTATGAGTCCTTGGTAACTGCTCTTCTAGTAGAAAAGAGCACCATCAAGATGGATGAGATCACTATAGCAATACTCCAGAATGAGGTTCTTAGGAGGGAGAACCCAGCTTTGAGCTTAGATGGTGGCAGCTCAGCTTTGGTAATTTCTGAATGAGCAGGTGGCAGTAGATGGAGTGATAGAGGATCGCGAGGAGGACGATCTAGGTCCAAGATGAGGGATCCTAGTAAGATCAGATGCTACTGATGCAACGAGTTGGGATATCATATCAGAGATTGCTTATAGCTCAAAATCAGATGAGGGATACTATAGCGATGGCTAGTAGCAAGTCAGAGGATGATGTCTTGTAGATATCTGATGAGATATCTACTTCTTTTCAGTAGTGAATTTTTGATTATGTATGCACATATCATGTTTATTATAGAGAGGAGCAGTTTGACTCCCTAGAGAGTAGTGAGGATACTGTTTATCTGCTGGATGGATCAAAATGTGCGATCAGAGGCATTAGGATGGTTAGCTGGAGGACACATGATGGTATAGTGAGGAGATTGGGGGAGATCCGATATATATCCAATTTAAGGTAAAATCTTATCTTACTGAGCAGACTAGATTCAAATGGCTACAGATAGATAGCTGGTGATGAAATCCTGAAGGTCATACACGATGATAGAATGATATTGGAGGAGAAGAAAAGGATGAGAGGACATTACTATCTGGTAGGAAGCCCAGTGCGAGGTGAAGCTTCAGAAGCCAGAGGGAGCCCAGTGCGAGGTGGAGCTCCAGGTCAAGGTGGATCGGGCACGAGATGAAAGACTTAGGAGGACAAGTGGCGACATCGCAGAGTAAAATTTCTATTACCATAGGAGTCTTCTCCAAGTAGGTCTTTGGTCAGAGTAGACACAACCATTGATGGAGGTGGGATCGAGCGACCTGGCTCAATTTTCATGTTTACCCATCCATGAGACAGTAGGCATGTCCTAGGGCATGGGGACGAGATGGATCATGGGCTCTCAAAGATAGGTGGAGACCAAATATCGAGTCGAGGATTTTTTATAAATCAACTAGGATTTTTCATCCTCCTGAGATATACTTAGGTACTATTCAAGAGGATATAGAGAAAATGTTCCTCACGAAAAATAGGATTCATAGTGATGATCCTAAGATCTATGACAAGACGATATTAGATATCGACTTCAAGAAATGGATGGAGGCAATGAAGTTAGAAATTAACTCAATGCACTTGAACCAAGTCTGGACCTTGGTAGATCCACCTGAAGGTATAGTACCTATTAGATGTAAATGGATCTATAAGAAAACGATAGGTACAAATGAAAATGTAGAGACATTCAAAGCTAGGCATGTAGCAAAAGGGTATAGTCAGCATGAAGGCATTGACTATCAAAATATCTTTTCACCAGTAACCATGTTAAAATTCATCTGCACATTATTTACAATCGCAGCATAATTTGATTATAAAATTTGGCATATGGATGTGAAAATGGTATTTTTAAATAGATATCTTGAGAAAGATATCTATATGGAATAGCTCCAAGATTTCACATCTAGTGATAGTGATCACAAAGTTTGCAAGCAGTAAAGGTTCATATATGGACTGAAGCAAGTATCTCAGAGCTGGTATGCTCATTTTAATGATGTGATCAAATCATTTGATTTTATCAAAAACAAGGATAAGCTCTGTGTATTCAAAAGGATCAGTGAGAGCGTTGTTGTCATTCTCGTACTATATATGGATGACATCCTTCTTATTGAAAATGATATTCTTATGTTGATATCTATCAAAATATGGTTGTCGAAGGAGTTCTCTATGAAAGACCTAGGAGAGGCATTCTTCATATTAGGAATAAAGATCTATAGGGATAGACCGAATAGGATGCTTGGTCTTTCGCAGAAGATGTACATAAAGGAGGTGTTGAAGAGGTTCAGCATAGAAAACTCTAAGAGGGGACTAGTTTTCTTCAGACATGGCATTCATCTCTCCAAAAGTATGTGCCCCACCATACCTTAGGAGATTGAATGCATAAACAGGATTTCTTATGCTTCTACAATAGGAAGCCTCATGTATGTCATGCTATGTACACGACCTAGTATTGCTCATGCTATGAGTATCACGAGCATATATCAGTCAAATTTAGGTGAAGAGCACTAGACTTCTATGAAATGTATCCTTAAGTACTTGAGAAGGACTAAGGATATATTTTTGGTCTTTGGTAATGGAGAACTCCAAGTCCAAGGGCATACAAACTCAGACTTCATGTCTGATATAGATGATCAAAAATCGACATCTAGAAGTCTATTCATATGCAATGGTGGTGCTGTTAGTTGGAAGAGTTTCAAATAAACCATGATTGCAGACTCCATCATGAAAGTTGAGTACGTTGTTGCATTGAAAGTAGTAAAAGAATCATTTTGGTACAAAAAGTTCATTGCAGAGTTTGGAGTGATGCCATCGGTTGCCGTCTCTCTATACTATGATAATAATGGTGCCATAGCCTTAGCTAAAGAGCCGAGGTCTCACCAGAAGTATTGCCCAGGTATAGCTACCCAAGAGGGGGGTAAATTGGATATTTCTAAAATTAAATGACTAATGAGTAATAAACTTGAGATATGAACAAATTAAACTAATTAAGTGCTTAATGAATCAAACTATGTGATGTGCAGTGAATAAAAGTAATAGAGTAAAGCATACAATCATAAATGCATAAATTTTATAATGGTTTGGTGCCAAACTTAGCACCTAGATCCACTCCCTAGGTAAACCACTTAGGAATTCAACTATAATTCTCAATAAGAATTACAGTTCAATTATTTTCTGGGCTCACAATCAAATTCAGTTGATTTTTTTTGACTCACCAACCAAAACCATACAAGATTATTTTTCAGACTCACAATCAACTCAATTGGTTTTTTCTAAATCACCAACCAAAACCTCATAAGTGATTATTTTTCTCTGGTTTAACAATAAACCTCGATTATTTTTAATCTTGGCTCACCAATCAAATCACTACAAATGTCCAACTCAAGGCTTGGACCAACCCAAGTTTCTCACCCCAAGAAACTTAAAATAAAAAAGAAGAATACAAAATAAAACAAACTCTTTTGAAGCACAAGGAAAGAAAATCTAAGTTGCTTTTCCTTGTGGCTTGATTTCTTCTTCCTGAATGATTGAGAGATTGTGAGGCTTCTTGATTCTCTTTACTCTTGCTCTCACTTGCTTAAGGATGATTTATAGTAGAAGGATAAAGGATCACTCTAAAAATAATTTCTTCTCTTCTCTTTTCAGCTCACTCCTTAGCTTTCTCAAAGAATAATCAATATGCTCTCAAAAGCTTATTTTTAATGCTCCAAAGACTTTTTTATATATCCTTAAGGTTTTTCATTACTTCTTGACATTTCGAAGGTCTTCAGAAAGAGTTCTAGTTATTGGAGATGAGAAAATAGCCAGTAGAAAGCTTGTGGGATGAAAAAGCTGCGGTTCTAAAAACTAGCCATTACAGTCACATGGTCGGCTTGTTAGATATGTGTGCTCTAGAAGTCAGATTGGCTGACACTTATAATACACTTCTAAGGGCAAAATTATAATTTTAACTATAAATAATAAAATGAATTATTTCCTATCATAGTGTATTTTTGAAAGTGTCTGTGATACATACCTTGAGTTAATGATAATGATAGTTCATATTTTCAAGAGTTGAAAATTTAAGACATGAATTTTCATTATTAACTCATAAAATGCTCTCAACCGTAGGATCATTATGAGGATGGTGATTGATCGAGAATGTTGCTGTTTGATTGCTTCTTTAGGAAAGATGAGTCTTGAGTCTACGATGTAGGATACTAGAGCAAGAGTATAGGTACTCGTTAGAGAATGAGGGCACTGAGCGTGACTACCTCAAGCAGTCATGAGGAAGTCTATCTTCTCATCGATGACTGACTCGAAGCTGCGGTGGTGTGTTTGATTCTTTGACCTGAGGTGCATTGGCAGTTCACCTTGAGGGTGTTATAGTTTGACACACCATAACTTAATCTCCTAGCCATTCGGAATCCTAAGGTGTATGTTGGTTATAGCATATTCATTGTAGGAATTGGATTGCATTAATAGAGGATCTATCTATCTTGGTAGATAAGGAGCAGCCCTATGATGATCATGAGAATTAAGTCCATAAGCCCATGGCCATGGCAGAGTAAAATAATAGAAAGAGTTTCTATTAGGATTTTCACATTGGACTTGAATCGAATGATTAATTCATATGATGAATATTAGGGTTTGACGAGTTCTCCTTAACCTTAATCCGATCGGAGCTCAAAATAGAAAAATCAAATCATACAGGTAATTGCACCAAGAGGTTCACTTTCAGTTCTGATGGATTGCCACCATATGCTGCTAGGTATCACTGGTAGATTTTGGGAGCAATTAGAATGATTTGGATGATCGATCATACTAGTTGTCTGAATTAAAAAAGTTTTGATCCATTGGAAGGTGTTTCGATGATATCGATGATAGAGATCGTGACATATCCCATTACTATACAGAACTAAACCTAACTGGGTCACACAAATAAGGATTTGGATCTGGATGTCATCAATTGAACTAACCCTGTTCAATTAATTTGAATAAGATTCAATTAGATTCAAGAAAATCATGCTAGCACATGATTGAGTCTAATATTCTCCTTTAATAATCATTATAGCTTGTCTCGACTGAGCTAAATTTGTTTGGACTCACTCAGGAATCTTTACTTGGTCTGACTAGAGCTCGTCCAGATCAAAAAATGATTGTCTTAATTTATGAGATAAATTTAAGACAACACCTGCCATTTTCGGTCATCTGCTAATTCCTATTTTTGGATATTGGTCAAATGTTGACCCTGGATACTTGGACATCTGCCCATGTATTATGCGCCTATAGGAGAGTACCTAGGTTCTTGTCCCCCTATTAAATGCAGATAGGAAGAGAGTGCACACCTAGGGAGGTGTGCATCCCATGAGGATAAAGGAGGAGTTCCATACAGATGGGACTCCAGGGTTGCTTCTAGGGATAAAACTCTATGACGCCAAGAACTCTTGTTTGACCTAGTCTTGGCGCCACCTTAGGAGGGTTTTGAGGGTCTCTCATTTGATTGGATCAGATGATATCATCCCATCAATCAGATTTAGATCTAATTGCTTAAAGGGCCGTGATTGGCTGGGATGATGTGGCACTGCATGGCACAGTAGGGTCTATATAAATTCTGTCTACGCCTAGGTTTTAATGCTTCTACCTTTAGCCCATGCCATAAAGCCTTTCTCCCTCCTTCTCCATGCCAGCCTCTGGTCTTCTCTCTCCTCTCCATGCCCAAGGGGTTTTGGGCACGAATAAGGTGTGATCCAAGCAAGTGAAAGGTGCTAGGAATGGAAGAAGGCAGCATTGCTGCAAGAGACAACGATAGTTCTTCAAAAGAAATTTTGAAGACCTTCAAGATCAGATCTATATCTAACTTTTAAAGGATTAATTAAGAAGGAGAAGATCTCCAAATCTTGCCTGAGTGGATACCGGTAGAGGTCAAGCGCTTACGTGGCTACATCCAGAACCTTAGGCAAACATCGGGATCATCACAAGGTAAATGAATTACTCAAAATAAAGGTATAATTAAATTAGATTTAATTTTTATTTTTATTTTATTTTTATTACTAGATTAATAAGATTATATCTAAGAAGTCTTAAATTTGATTAGGATCTCAGAGAAATTTTTTTTGAAATATCCCTCCTGATCCAATCAGATCTGAATGAATCTGATCCAAAAAACTGATTTTTTCCTTCAACTGGTATCAGAGCCAGGTTCCAAAATTCATTAGATCTGATTTTAATTTAATTTTGATCTAATAATTAGATGATTTTAGATATCACATTAGATGTGATTAGATCTAAAATTAAAAAATTAAAAGTTAAATAATCTAGATCTAAGATTTTTGAGATGCAGGACTAGACTAGAAATAGAATTATTCTGTATAGTCTAGCATAATCATAATTTTAATTTAATTAATTATAATTTTTAGATCTATTTATTTATTATTTTTTAATATTATAAATATTATAATTAGATCTAAAAAATAAAAAATAAATATATTTAATTTATTTATATGAGATATGATAGATGCATATTTAGACTAATTATAGAATAGTTCTACAAAATTATCTAGAATAAATTTTAATTTAATATGATCAAATTTAAATTTTATTTTTTATATATTTATGAGATAATTTAGATCTGAAAATATGCATGGTATGATACATGAGATGTATGCAAAACATGTTTTTAGTTAGATCAATTTTTATATATGTGATATATGATGTAGATCTAACTAGTTTTGTAGATTTATCATGTTTCTAATTAAGGCGTGCCTCTTGGCCATCCGATCATAAGAACGAAGTAGAAATTAAAGACCCTCTTCTTTCATTCGATGGGATATTCTTATGGTGTATAGGGGTGCTGCGTGTTCATCCTTAATCAAAAATTAAAAAAAAACTTATTTTCTGCAAAATTCTAGATCCTAAAACTCTAGGATTTTATATACATATTTTGTTTATGAATTCTAAACTTAATTAAAATTTAAGATTATAAAATATATTAGGTCTAAAATTGAGAATTTTTAGATCTAAGATATATTCATAAAATTGGGTTCGGGCTTAGGTAGCTCAATTAGGTCTAGCGGTTGATCAAACCAAATCAAGAGTTTGTTAGGTGGGATCAAGAGTGCTTAAATTGACTGGCCTAATAGGATTAAGTCTGGATCAAGATTGAGTCACATGAGTGATCGATCGAGTTAAGACCTAATTAGGCTCAGTGATTAGAGTCTGGATCGTAGGCTAACCCGATTGGTTCTGGCTCAATAATTTGGTGTCTAAGATAGATTTGGCAGATACGATCGACTAATTTTTAATTGAGAGCTACTCGACTCGAATGCATTCTTATCAAGTTAATGGCATATCCCTTCCATCAGTCTCACTTACCTGACCATATTTGTCGGCCTAGTCCTGATCTAAGGTGGCTAACAATTCGAGCTGACTCATGCCATTAGGTTAGTCATAATGGTTATGGCTATGTCAAGTCTAGCTTAAAGAGATCTAAATTAAATCTTCCTAAGAAAAGATTAAGTCTAAGGTCTTCCATCATTATAGATGTGCGGGTCCTTCCTGGGTTTGATTATTCTCGGCTGGTCACAGTGGTTTAGTTACACCAAAAAGATGCAACTATGTCTATTAGACATTTGATGCTATGTGCTGGAGGATGGATTGGGCTCAATATTTTGGATACGGTGAGTGACCCAATTAGGAGTCCAATCTATGCAAATGGTGGGTCTGACTTAACTAAGGAGTGGATCAATATTTTGGGCATGGTGAGATTCATGAATTAGAGACCAAGTCTGGCTGCACCATAATTTAAGAATCATTGGACAATAGTTGTTCACTCATTGGCTAACCCATCACCAATAACTATTAGGTGAGGTGATGAGTCAGTTGGTGGGACTGCACCACCCACTAGAAATCAGTAATAATGAAGATTTTTGCATCTCTACAGAGGAAGTGTAGGGATCCAAGAAAATGGTGGTAGCTAATTTATTTAAAAATCAAACCTCTAAATAAATTGGTCATGTCTTAATTACAAAGTATAACTAGAAACATTGACTCTCTACAGGAAAAAAGAGAATGTCTGCATCCAACCCACTAGCCCATATTCTGGTCACCCATAGACTGACTGGACCCAATTATAATGATTGGCTCTGAAACTTCAAAATTATTTTAGATTTTGAGAAGTTGACTCATGTATTGGACCAGGATCCCCCCACCTTACCAGCTAATCCGTCCACTGAACAGAGAGCATCTCTTGACAAGTTGATGGATGAAGATAATAAGGTCAGATACTACATGTTGGGCTCGATGTCTGATGAGCATCAGCGCCAACATGAAGATATCAAGACTGCCACCAAATGTTGGCTCACCAACAAGAGTTGTTTGGTCAACAGAGTTGCACAGCCAAATATCAGATCACTAAATGACTATTTAAGACTAAAATGTGTGATGGGCAGTCAGTTCAAGATTATTATTTGTTGATGTTCAAGGACTTGGAAGAGCTTGAGAAGCTTGGAGTGAAGTTAGATTAGGATCTGCAGAATGATATAATTCTGCAATCCTTGACTGATGCGTATGGGCAGTTCATCATGAACTACCATATGCATAAACTTCAGAATACTTTGGTCAAGCTTATGAATATGTTGGTTATTGCTAAGCTTTCTATGAAAGGTTCTAAAGGCTCAGTACTTGCTATGGAATGGACTTCTTCCAAGAGAAAGTCTTTCGAAAAGAAGAAGAAGTCTGTGAAAAAGTAGAAGGTGGAAAAAAAAGAAAGCAGAGCTAAAGAAGTAGGCCGCTGATAAAGAAAAGTGTTTTCATTATAATACTGACGGTCACTGAAAGTGGAACTGTCCTACATACCTGGCCATCCTAAAAAATAAGGAGATAGATCCTTCTAGAGGTAAGCTCATTATTGAATCTAACCTTATGGTTTCTTCTACATCCAATTGGGTGCTTGACTCTGGTTCTAGTGCTTATTTGTGCACTTTTATGTAGAATCTTGAGGATAGTAGGAGGCTGAGGGATGGTGAGATGATCCTACATGTCGAAAATGAAGCAGGGATTACTACTGCGGTCGTGGAAATCTACCCTCTTCAACTACCATCTGGCTTAGATTTAGTACTTAAGGATTATTATTATGTGCCTGCTGCAAGCAGAAATTTGATTTCTGTTTCATGTTTAGCATAAGAAGGCTATGTAATTAGTTTTTTTAAGGACCATTGTAATATTGTTTATGAAAGAAATAAAATTGCAAGTGATTTTCTTTTTAGTGATCTCTACCAGTTACATATTAATGTATCTATTTTTAATATCAAGCAAAATGTGAATGCCATAGGATCAGAATGACCTAGGGATAGTCTAAACGATAGATATCTATGGTACCTAAGGCTAGGTCATATAGCAGAAGATAGGGTTAACAAATTGAAGAAAATTGGGCTATTGAGTCTATTGACTTCTGAGTCATATCCAATTTGTGAATCATGTCTTTATGGCAAAATGACCAAGCTTCCTTTTGTAGGACATGGGGAAAGGGCCACAGATCTACTTGTCCTAGTACATACTGATGTTTGCAGCCCATTTGATGTGCTGGCTAGAGGCAAATTTATCTACTTCATAATCTTTACCGATGATTTATCTCGGTATGGATATGTATATCTTATGAGACACAAGTCTAAAGCCTTTGAAAAGTTTAAGGAATTCAGACATGAAGTGAAAAAGCAAACTGGAAAACTCATTAAGGTTGTTCGATCAGATCAAGGAGGTGAATACCTTAGTCAAAAATTTCTGGACTATCTCAAGCAATATGGCATAGTCTCTCAATGGACTCCACTTGGAATACCTCAACTCAACGGGATTTCAGATTGGAGGAACCGGACCCTATTAGATATGGTCCGATCCATGATGAGCTTCACAGACCTCTCTAATTTTCTTTGGGGACATAGTCTGTTAACTGCTATATATTTACTGAATAGGGTTTCCTCTAAAATTATTCCTACCACACCGCATGAGATATGACATGGTAAGAAACCAAGTCTGAGTCATCTCAAAATTTGGGATTGTCCGGCTCATGTCAAAAGACAATAAGCGGACAAGTTAGACTATAGGTCCTTTAGAGCTCGATTCATAGGATATCCTAAAGAGTCATTAAAATATTATTTCTACATTCCAGAAGACCACAATGTGATTGCGAGTCGGCATGCCATCTTTCTTGAAAATTAGTTTACTCAAGATGGTGGCATTAGAAAGCAGATCAAGCTCGAGGAGAAAGTCTTCCAAGAGCAATGAGCTAAGGACCCTATGGAACCAAATCAGGTTGAGCCAATACAATCACTACCTCCTCCACCTCATAGATCAGAAAGAATTTTCTATCTTCCTGAGAAGTACTTAGGTACTATTTCAGAGGAAGTGGAGGAAATGTTCCTTGTAGGTAATGGGGTTCATGGTGATGATCCCAAAACCTATGATGAGGTGATATCGGATATCAACTTCGAGAAATGGTTAGAGGCAATGAAGTCAGAAATTAACTCGATGCACTCAAACCAAGTCTGGACCTTGGTAGATTCACCTGAAGGTATAGTACCTATTGGGTGTAAATGGATCTACAAGAGAAAGATTGGTGCAGATGAAAATATGGAGACATTCAAAGCTAGATTAGTGACAAAAGGGTATAGTCAGCGCGAAGGCATTGACTATCAGAATACCTTTTCGTCAGTAGCCATGCTAAAATTCATCCGCACATTGCTTGCAGTTGCAGCCTATTTCGATCATGAAATATGGCAAATGGATGTAAAAATGGCATTCTTAAATGGATACCTTGAGGAAGATATCTATATGGAACAGCCGCTAGGTTTTACATCCAATGATGCTGATCACAAAGTATGCAAGCTGCAATGGTCCATATATGGACTTAATCAAACATCTCAGAGCTGGAATACTCATTTTAATGATGTAATCAAATTGCTTGATTTCATCAAGAATAAGGAGGAACCATGTGTTTTCAAAAAGGTCAGTAGGAGCGCTATTGTCTTTCTCGTACTATACGTGGATGATATCCTCCTTATTGGGAATGATATTCCCATGTTGACCATAATTAAAATATGATTGTCTAATGAATTCTCCATGAAAGACCTAGGAGAAGCATCCTTCATTCTAGGAATTAAGGTCTATAGAGATAGACCGAATAGGAGCTAGGTCTTTCATAGAAGATGTACATAGAGAAAGTGCAAAAGAGGTTTAGCATGAAAAATTTCAAGAGGAGATTGGTACCCACAGACATGGCATTCATCTCTCCAAGAAAATGTGTCCCAACATACCTGAGGAGATTGAACGCATGAGCAAGATCCCTTATACTTCAGCAATAGGGAGCCTCATATATGCCATGTTATGTACACAAGCTGATATAGCCAATGCTGTGAGTGTCACGAGTAGATATTAGTCAAATCCAGGTGAAGAACACTAGACTTCTGTGAAATATATCCTTAAGTACTTGAGAAGAACTAAGGATATGTTATTGGTTTTTGGTAATGGAGAACTCCAAGTCCAGGGGTATACGACTCAAATTTTATATCTGATATAGATGATTGAAAGTAGACATCTGGGAGTCTATTTGTGTATAATGGTGGTACTGTTAGTTGAAAGAGTTTCAAGCAGATAATAATAGCAGATTCCACCATGGAATCAAAGTACATCGCTACATCAAAAACTATGAAGGAGGCATTCTGATACAAAAAGTTTGCCACAGAGATCGGAGTGATGCCATCGGATGCCATTCCTCTGTACTACAACAATAATGGCGCCATAGCCCTTGCTAAGGAGCTGAGGTCTCACTAGAAATCCAAGCACATCGAGCGGCGAAACCACCTCATCCACGACTATCTCGAGAAAGGTTACATCGAGGTCAAAAGAGTAAACTCTGCAGACATGCGGCAGACCCACTTACAAAGCCATTGGGCCAGCAGAAGATCGAAGCCCACCTTAAGAAGATGGGACTTAAATTTGTCGCCAATTGGCTTTAGGTCAAGTGAAAGTTTGTTAGATATATGTGCCCTAGAAGCCAGATTGGCTGACATTTGTATTACACTTCTAAGGATAAAATTATAATTTTGATTATAAATAATAAAATAGGTTATTTTCTATCATAGTGTGTTTTTGAAAGTGTCTTTGATACATCCCTTGAGTTAATGATAATGATATGTCATATTTTCAAGAGTTGAAAATTTAAGACATGAATTTTCATTATTAACTCATAAAATGCTCCCCACCGTAGGATCATCATGAGGATGGTGATTGATCTAGAAGGTTGGTGTATGATCACTTCTTTAGAAAAGATGAGTCTTGAATCTATGGTATAGAGATACCAGAGCGAGAGTATAGGTACTCGTTAGAGAATGAGGGCACTGAGCGTGACCATCTCGAACAGTCATGAGGAAGTCTACCTTCTCATTGATGACTGGTTCGAAGCTACAGTGGTGTGTCTAGTTCTTTGATCTGAGATGCATCGATAGTTCATCTTGAGGTTGTTATAATTTGACTATACTATAACTCGATCTCCTAGCCATTCAGAACCCTGAGGTGTATGTTGGCTATAGCATGTTCATTGTAGGAATTGGATTGCACCAATAGAGGATCTATCTACCTTGGTAGATGAGGAGCAGCCCTATGATGATCATGAGAATTAATTTCATAAGCCCATGGCCATGGCAGAGTGAAATAATAGAAAGAGTTTCTATTAGAATTTTCACATTGGACTTGAATCGAATGATTAATTCATATGATGGATATTAGGGTTTGACGAGATCATCTTAACCCTAATCCGATAGGGGCTCAAGATAGAGGAACCTAATCAAACAGATAACTGCACCGAGTGGTTCACTTTTAGTTTTGATGGGTTGCCACCATATGTTGCTAGGTGTCACTGGTGGATTTTGGAAGCAATTAGAATGATTTGGATGATCGATCATACTAGTTGTCTGAATCAGAAAAGTTCTGATCCATCGAAAGGTATTTCAATAATGTCGATGATAGAGATTGCGACATATCCCATTACCATATGGAACTAAATCTAACTGGATCACACAAACAAGGGTTTGGATCTGGATGTCATCAATTGGACTAACCCAGTTCAATTGATTTGAATAAGATTCAATTAGGTTCAAGAAAATCGTGCTAGCACACGATTGAGCCTAATGTTCTCCTTTAATAATCATTAAAGCTTGTCTCGACTGAGCCAAATATGTTTTGGCTCACTCAGGAACCTTTACTTGGCTTGACTGGAGCTCATCCAGATCAGAAAAGAATTGTTTAAATTTATGAGATAAATTTAAGACAATACCTACCATTTTCGATCATCTGCTAATTTCTGTTTTTAGACATTGGTCAAATGTTGACCATGGATACTTGGACATCTGCCCATGTGTTATGCATCTATAGGAGAGTACCTGGGGCTTTATCCCCCTACTAAATGCAAACAAGAAGAAGGTGCATGCCTAGGGAGGCATGCACCCCATGAGGATAAAGGAAGAGTTCCATACAGATGGGACTCTAGGGTTGTTTCAGGAGATAAAACTCTATGGCGTCAAGAACTCTTATTTATGAAGGAAAATCTTAATTTTTCGGGTTAGGTTCATTTAGATCTTGAATGGATCAAGAGAGATATTTCAAAAATTTCTCTTTTAAATCCAATTCAGATCTGAGATATTTCAGATCTGATTTTATAAATCTAATAAAATAAAATAAAAGTAAATTAAATTTGATTTAATTTTGTATCTTGTTATTGGGTAAATAGATTACCCTATAGTGATCCTACTGATTGCCTGAGGTTCTAGATCTAACCACGCAAGTGCCTAGCCTCTACCGATATCCACTTAGGTTGGATCTGGAGATCTTTTCTTTCTTTATCATCTCTCCTAATATCAGATCTAGATCTAATTTGGAGGATCTTCAAAACTCCTTTTGAAGATCTGGAATCATCTCTTGCAGTAGTGCCGCCTTCTTCCTTTCTCGTCATCTTTCTCTTGCCTGGATCGCACCAAACTAGAGTCCAAATCTCCTTGGGCGTGGAGAGGAGAGAGGGGACCTGAAGATGGCATGGAGGAGGGAGAGGGGCTGCCTTATGGCATAGGCTATTGGTGATCATCTTCTAAGCTTGGCACAGATAGGGTTTGTATAGACCCTACTACGCCATGTAGTGCCACATCATCCCGGCCAATCACGTTGCTTCGTGCAATCAGATCTAAATCTGATTGATGGGATGATATCACCTGATCCAATCAAATGAAAGCCCCTCTACATCATCCTTAGATGGTGCCTAAGACTGGTCAAAGTCTATTCCTTGGCATCACCTAGGTAGAAACCCTAAAGTAACTGGAGTCCTATCTGTATGGGACTCCAAGTGCCTCTATCCATGGGCGCACACCTCCCTAGGCATGCACCCTCCATCTACTTACTTTTTAGCAGGTTGACTGGTCCAAGAACAATCTCCTATGAATGCATGTCATATAGGCAGATGTCTAAGTATCAAAGGTCAATGTTTGACCAAAGTCAAAGATAAGAATTAGCAGGTGATGGAAAATGGCAGGTGTTGTCTTCAATTTATCTCATAAATTAAGACAACCATTTTCTAACTTGGACAAGCTCCAATCAGACTATGTAAAGGTACCTAAGTGAGCACAAATATATTTGGCTCAGTCGAGACAACTTTTAATGATTGTAGAAGGAGAACGTTAGGCTCAATCATGTGCTAGCATAATTTTCTTAAACCTAATTGAATCTAATTCAAATCAACTGAACCATGTTAGTCCAATTGATGATATCCAAATCTAAACCCTTATTTATGTGACCCAGTTAGGTTTAGTTTTGTATAGTAATGGGGTATGTCGTGATCTCTATCATTGACAACATCGAAACTCCTTCCGACGGATCAAAACTTTTCTGATTCAGACAACTAGAATGATCGATCATCCAAACCATTCTAATTGCTCCCAAAATGCACCAGTGATACCTAGCAGTATATGATGGCAACCTATCAAAATTGAAAATGAACCTCTTGGTGCAGCAACCTGTGTGATTAAGTTCTTCTATCTTGAGCCCTGATCAGATTAGGGTTAAGGTGAACTCGTCAAACCCTAATTTTTGTCATATGATTTAATCATTTGATTCAAGTCCGATGTGAAAATATTAATAAAAACTCTTTCTATTATTTTACTCTGCCATGGCCATGGGCTTAAGGACTTGCTTCTTACAATCATCATAGAGCTGCTCCTCATCCACCGAGATAGATAGATTTCCTCTTGGTGAAATCCAATTCCTATAATGAACATGCTATAGCCAACATACACCTCAGGATTCTGAATGGCTAGGAGACTAAGTCATAGTGTAGTCAAACTATAATACCCTCAAGATGAATTGCCGATGCACCTCAGGTCAAAGAACCAGACACACCACTGTAGTTTCGAGTCAGTCATCGATGAGAAGGTGGACTTCCTTATGACTGCTCGAGGTGGTCACGCTCAGTACCCTCATTCTCTAACGAGTACCTGTACTCTCGCTCCGGTGTCTTTACACCATAGACTTGAGACTCATTTATTATAAAGAAGCGATTGTATACCAATCTTTCGGATCAATCACCATCCTCATGATGATCCTACGATCAGGAGCATTTTATGAGTTAATAATGAAAATTCTTGTCTTAAATTTTCAACTCTTGAAAATAAGAATTATCATTACCATTAACTCAAGGGATGTATCACAGACACTAAATACACATATATGATAGAAAATAATCCATTTTATTATTTATAGTCAAAATTATAATTTTGCCCCCAGAAGTGTGTTACAAGTGTTAGCCAATTCTGGCGTCTAGGGCACACACATATCTAACAAACTCCCACATGACCTAAAGCCAATTGGCTACAAATCTAATTCCCATCTTCTTAAGGTGGGCTTTGATCTTCTGCTGGCCCAACGATTTTGTAAGTGGGTCCGCTGCATTATCTACGGAGTCGACTCTGTTAACCACGACGTAACCCTTCTCGAGGTAATCGCAAATGAGGTGGTATCGCCATTCGATGTGCTTGGATTTTTGGTGAAACCACGGCTCCTTAGCAAGGGCTATGGTACCATTGTTGTCACAGTACAGAGGAATGGCATCTGATGGCATCACTCTGATCTCTACAGCAATCTTCTTGTACGAGAATGCCTCTTTTGCAGCTTCTGACGTAGCGATATATTCTGCTTCCATGGTGGAATCTACTATCACTGTCTGCTTGAAACTTTTTTAACTGACAGCTCCACTATTGCACATAAACAGACTTTCAGATGTCGACTTTCGATCATCTACATTGGACAAAAAATCCGAGTCTGTATACCCCTTGACTTGGAGTTCTCCATTATCAAAAATCAGTAACATATCCTTAGTTCTTCTCAAGTACTTAAGGATACATTTCATAGAAATCCAGTGTTCTTTATCTGGATTCGATTAATATATGCTCATGACGCTCACAGTATGGGCTATATCAGGTCGTATACATAACATGGCATACATGAGGCTCCCTATTACTGAAGCATAAGGGATCTTACTCATGCGTTGTATTTCCTTAGGTATGCTAGGGCACATCTTCTTGGAAAGATGAATGCCATGCCTGAAGGATACTAAACCCCTCTTAGAGTTTTCCATGCTAAACGTCTTTAGCACTTCCTCTTTGTACATTTTCTGTGAAAGTCCTAGCATCCTATTCGGTCTATCTCTATAGACCTTAATTCCTAGAATAAAGGATGCTTCTCCTAGGTCTTTCATGGAGAATTCTTTAGATAACCATATTTTAACTATGGTCAACATGGGAATATCATTCCCAATAAGGAGGATGTCATCCACGTACAATACGAGAAAGACAACAGCGCTCCCACTGACCTTTTTGAAGACACATGGCTCCTCTCATTTTTGATGAAACCAAACAATTTGATCACATCATTAAAATGAGTATTCCAGCTCCGAGATGCTTGCTTAAGTCCATATATGGACCTTTGCAGCTTGCATACCTTGTGATCATCATCACTGGATGTGAAACCTAGCGGCTTGTTCCATATAGATATCTTCCTCAAGATATCCATTTAAGAATACCATTTTCACATCCATTTGCCATATTTCATAATCGAAATAGGCTGCAACAGCAAGCAATGTGCGAATGGATTTTAGCATAGCTACTGGCAAAAAGGTATCCTGATAGTCAATGCCTTCGCATTGACTATAACCTTTTGCCACTAATCTAGCCTTGAATGTCTCCACATTTCTATCTGCACCAATCTTTCTCTTGTAAGATCCATTTACACCTAATAGGTACTATATCTTCTGGTGGATCTACCAAGGTCCAGACTTGGTTTGAGTGCATCGAGTCAATTTCTGACTTCATTGCCTCTAACCATTTCTCGGAGTCGATATCCGATATCGCCTCGTTATAGGTTTTGGGATCATTACCATGAACCCCATTACCTATGAGGAAATATTTTTTCTATTTATCCTCTGAAATAGTACTAAGTACCTCTTCAGGGGGATGGGAAATCTTCTTTCCGATCTACGAGGTGGAGGAGGTAGTGATTGGATTGGCTCAACCTGATTTGGTTCCATTTGGTCCTTAGCTCGTTGTTCTTGTGAGACTTTCTCTCGAGCTTGATCTATTTTTCCAATGCCGCTATCTTGAATAAACTATTTTTTTCAAGAAAGATGGCATGTCAACTCACAATCATATTATGATCTTCTGGAATGTAAAAATAATATCCTAATGATTCTTTAGGATATCCTATAAATCAAGCTCTAAAGGACCTAAAGTCTAACTTGTCCGTACTTGTTGTCCTTTTGACATGAGCCAGACAATCCCAAATTTTGAGATGACTCAGACTTGGTTTCTTACCATGCCATATCTCATATGGTATGGTAGGAACAGTTTTAGAGGAAATCCTATTCAGTAAATATATTGCAGTTAACAAACAATATCTCCAAAGAAAATCAGGAAGATCTGTGAAGCTCATCATGGATCGAACCATATCTAATAGGGTCAGGTTCCTCCATTCTGAAACCTCATTGAGTTTAGGTGTTTCAGGTGGAGTCTATTGAGAGACTATGACTTTTTCTTTGAGGTAGTCCAAAAATTTCTGACTAAGGTATTTACCTCCTCGATCTGATCGAAGAACCTTAATGAATTTTTTAGTTTGCTTTTCTACTTCATATCTGAATTCCTTGAACTTTTCAAAAGCTTCAGACTTATGTCTCATAAGATACACATACCCATGCCTAGATAAATCATCGATAAAGGTTATGAAGTAGACAAAGTTGCCTCTAGCTGAGTACATCAAATGGGCCGCACACATCAGTATGTACTAGGGCAAGAAGATCTGTGGCCCTTTCCCCATGTCCTACAAAAAGGAGCTTAGTCATTTTGCCATGAAGACAAGATTCATAAATTGGATATGATTCAGAAGTCAATGGACTCAATAACCTGATTTTCTCTAATTTGTTGACCCTATCTTCTGCTATTTGACTTAGTCATAGGTGCCATAGATACCTATCATTTGGACTATTCCTAGGTCATTTCATGGCATTCACATTTTGCTCGATATTAAAAATAGATACATCAATATGTAACTGGTAAAGACCGTTAATAAGAAAATCACTTGCAATTTTATTTCTTTCATAAAGAATGTTACAATGGTCCTTAAGAAAACTAATTACATAGCCTTCTAGAGCTAGACATGAAATAGAAATCAAATTCCTACTTACCGCAGGCACATAATAACAATCTTTTAATACTAAGTCTAAACCAGATGGTAGTCAAAGAGGGTAGGTTCCCACGACCACGGCAGTAACTCTTGCTTCATTTTCGATGCATAGGATCATCTCGCCATCGCTCAGCCTCCTACTATCCTCAAGACCCTGCATGAAAGTGCATAAATGAGCACTAGAACCAGAGTCATGCATCCAACTGAATGTAGAAGAAACCATAAGATTAGACTCAATAACGAGCATACCTCTAAAAGGACCTGCCTCTTTCTTATTCTTCAAGGTGGCTAGGTAAGTCAGGTAGTTCCACTTTCAGTAGCCGTCATTGTTGCAATGAAAATACTTTCCTTTGTCAACGGCCTTCTTCTTTAGTTTTGTCTTTTCTTCTTTCCTCCTTCCACCTTCTGCTTTTTCATAGAGTTCTTCTTCTTTCCAAAAGACTTTCTCTTGGAAGAAGTCCGTTCCATAGCAAGCACTGAGCCTTTAGAACCTTTCTTAAAAAGCTCAGTAGTAACCAGCCTGTTCATAAGTTTGGCCAGGGAATTTTGAAGTTTATGCATATGGTAGTTTATGATGAACTGCCTATATGCATCAGTCAAGGATTGCAGAATTATATCATTCTGCAGATCCAGATCCAACTTCACTCTGAGCTTCTCAAGCTCTTCCAAATTCTTGATCATCATCAGATAATGATCTTGGACTGACTGCCCATCATGCATTTTAGCCTTGAATAGTCATTTAGTAACTTGATACTTGGCTGCACGACTCTGTTCATCAAACATCTCTTGTAGGTGAGCCAACATTTAGCCGGCAGTCTTGATATCTTCATGTTGGCATTGAACCTCATCAGGCATCGAGCCCAACATGTAATATTTGGTCTTGTTATCTTCATCCGTCCACTTATCAAGAGACGCTCTCTGTTCAGTGGATAGACGAGCTGGTAAGGTGGGAGGGTTTTGGTTCAATACATGAGTTAACTTCTCAGAACCCAAAATAATTTTGAAGTTCTAGTGCCAATCCTTGTAGTTGGGTCCGATCAGTCTATGGGTGTCAAGGATACGTGCTAGTGGGTTGGACGTAGATATTTTTTTGTAGAGAATCAATGTTTCTAGTTAGATATTGTAATTAAGACTTGACCAATTTATTTAGGGATTTTATTTTTAAACAAATTAGCTTCCACTATTTTTTGGATCCCTTCACTCCCTCTGTAGAGATGCAAAAATCTCCATGATTAATGATTTCTAGTGGATGGTGCGATCCCACTAATTGACTCATCACCTCACCTAACAGTTATTGATGATGGTTAGCCAATGAGTGAACAACTCTTGTTCAATGATTCTCTAATCTTGGTGCACCCAAACTTGGTCTCTAATTCATGAATCTCACCGTGCCTGGAATATTAATCCACTCCTTAGTTAAGTCAGACCCACCATTTGCATAGATTAGATTCCTAATTGAGTCTCTCATCGAATTTAGAATATTGAGCTCAATCCATCCTCCAGCCCATAGCATCCAATGCCTAATAGATATGGTTGCATCTTTCCAGTACAACTAAACCACTGTAACCAGCCAAGAACAATCAATCTCGAGAAGGGCTCGCACATCTACAATGGTGGAAGACCTTAGACTTAATCTTTTCTTAGGAAGATTTAATTTAGGTCTCATTAAACTAGACTTGATATAGTCATAACCATTATGACTAACCTAGTGGCATGGGTTAGCTCGGATTATTGACCACCTCAGATCAGGATTGAGCCAATAAATAAGGCCAGGTAAGTGAGGCCGATGGAAGGGATATGCCATTAACTCGATAGGAACGCATTTGAGTCAAGTAGCTCCCAATTAAAAATCAGTTGGTCATATCTGCCAAACTTATCTTAGACACCAAATTATTGAGCCAGAATGCATAGCACCTATACAGGATCTAGGGTTTTGCAGAAAATAAGTTCTTGATTTCTGATTAAGGACGAACGTGCAGCACCTCTACACATCATAAGAACACCCCATTGAATGGAAAGAGAGGGCATTTAAACTCTACTTTGTTCTTATGACCGGACGGTCAAGGAGAATGCCTTAATCAAAAATATAAGACTACAAAACTAGATAGATCTACATCATATATCTCATATATAAAAATTAATCTAACTATAAACATATTTTGCATACATCTCATGTATCATATTATGCATATTTTTAGATCTAAATTATCTCATAATTATATAAAAAATTAAATTTAAATTGATCACATCAAAATAAATTCTAATCTAGATAATTATGTTGAACTATTCTACAACTAGTCTAAATATGCATTCATCATATCTCATATGAACCAAAAATTAAATAATTTTATTTTTTATTTTTTTAATATTATTATAATAATTATAATATCAAAAAACTATGAATAAATTAATCTAAAATTATAATTAAATTAAATTAAATTATGATCATACAAGATTATGTATAGAATAATTCTATTTTATAACTAGTCATGCATCTTGTAAAACTTAGATCTAAATTATTTAATTTTAATTTTTTTAATTTTAGATCTAATCACATCTTATGTGATATCTAAAATCATCTAATTATTAGATCAAAAATAAATTTAAATCATATCTAAACTATTTATGGAAACCTGGCTCTGATACCAATTGAAGGAAAAATTCTAATTTTTCGGGTTAGGTTTGTTCAGATCTTGATTGGATCAAGAGAAATATTTTAAAAATTTCTCTTTTGAATTTAATTTAAATTTAAAAAATTTTAGATCTAATTTTATGGATCTAATAAAATAAAATAAAAGTAAATTAAATCTAATTTAATTTTGTACCTTATTATTGGGTAATCAGATTATCTTATGACGATCCTGCTGATTGCCTGAGGTTCTGGATCTAGCCACGCAAGTGCCTGACCTTTATCGATATCCACTCAAAGTGGATCTAGAGATCTTCTTCTTTTTTATTACCTCTCCAAATATTAGATCTAGATCTGATTTGGAGGATCTTCAAAACTTCTTTTGAAGATCTGAAATCGTCTCTTGCAGCAGTGCTGCCTTCTTCCTTTCTCGTCACCTTTCTCTTGCCTGGATCGCACCAAACTAGAGCCCAAATCTCCTTGGGTGTGGAGAGGAGAGAGGAGACCTGAAGATGGCATTGAGGAGGGAGAGGGGCTGCCTTATGGCATAGGCTATTGGTGATCATCTTCTAAGCTTGGCGCAAATAGGGTTTATATAGACCCTGCTGCGCCATGCAGTGCCACATCATCCCGACCAATCATGTTGCTTCATCCAATCAGATCTAAATCTGATTGATGGGATGACATCACCTGATCCAATCAGATTAGAGCTCCTCTGAATCATCCTTAGATGGCACCTAAGATTGGTCAAAGTCTATTCCTAGGCACCACCTAGGTAGAAACTTAGAAGTAATTAGAGTCCCATCTGTATGGGACTCCAGGCGCCTCTATCCATGGGCGCATGCCTCCCTAGGCATGCGAGCGTACGCCCCTGGTCCACCTACTTTTTAGTAGGTTGACTGATCCAAGAACAATCTCCTATGGATGCATGAGACATGGGTAGATGTCTAAGTGTCAAAGGTCAATATTTGACCAAAGTCAAAAGACAAGAATTAGCAGGTGACGAAAAATGGTAGGTATTGTCTCCAATTTATCTCATAAATTAAGACAACCCTTTTCTAACCTAGACAAGTTTTAGTTAGATCAAGTAAAGGTACCTAAATGAGCACAAACACATTTGGCTCAGTCGAGGCAAATTTTAATGATTGTAGAAGAAGAATGTTTGGCTCAATCATGTGCTAGCACGATTTTCTTGAACCTAATTGAATCTAATTCAAATCAATTGAACTATGTTAGTCCAATTGATGATATCCAGATCTAAAACCTTATTTGTGTGATCTAGTTAGGTTTAGTTCTATATGGTAATGGAATATATCATGATCTCTATCATCGACAACATTGAAACTCCTTCCGATGGATCAGAACTTTTATGATTCAGACAACTAAAATGATCGGTTATACAAACCATTCTAATTGCTCCGAAAATCCACCAGTGACACCTAGCAGTATATGATGGCAATCCATAAAAACTAAAAATGAACCTCTCGGTGTAGCTACCTATGTGATTAAGTTCTTATATCTTGAGCCTCGATCAGATTAGGGTTAAGGTGAACTCGTCAAACCCTAATTTCTGTCATATGATTTAATCATTTGATTCAAGTTCGATGTGAAAACCTTAATAGAAACTCTTTCTATTATTTCACTCTGCCATGGCCATGGGCTTATGGATTTGATTCTCACGATCATCGTAGGATTGCTCCTCATCTACCAAGGTAGATAGATTCCCTTTTGGTGCAATCCAATTCCTACAATGAACATGCTATAGCCAACATACACCTCAGGATTTTGAATGACTAGGAGATCGAGTCATGGTGTAGTCAAACTATAACACCCTTAAGGTGAACTGCCGATGCACCTCAGGTCAAAGAACCAAACACACCACTGTAGCTTTGAGTCAGTCATTAATGAAAAGGTAGACTTTCTTATGACTGCTCAAGATGGTCACGCTCAGTGCCCTCATTCTCTAACGAATACCTGCACTCTCGCTCTGGTGTCCCTACACTATAGACTTAAGACTCATTTATTATAAAGAAGTAATTGTACACCAATCTTTCGGATCAATCACCATCCTCATGATGATCCTATGGTCAGGAGCATTTTATGAGTTAATAATGAAAATTCTTATCTTAAATTTTTAACTTTTGAAAATAAGAATTATCATTACCATTAACTCAAGAGATGTATCACAGACACTAAATACATATTTATGATAGAAAATAATCCATTTTATTATTTATAGTCAAAATATAATTTTGCCCTTAGAAGTATATTATAAATGTTAGTCAATTCTGGCTTCTAGGGCATACATATCTAACAATTTGACCCAGTCTTGGTGCTACCTTAGGAGGTTTTGAGGGTCTCTCATCTGATTGAATCAGATGATGTCATCCCACCAATCAGATTTAGATTTGATTGCTCAAAGGGTCGTGATTGGCCGGGATGATATGGCACTGCACGATGCAGTAGGGTCTATATAAACCCTGTCTGCGCCTAAGTTTTAATGCTTCTACTTTTAGCCTATGTCATAAAGCCTCTCTCCCTCCTTCATGCCACCCTCTGGTCCTCTCTCTCCTCTCCACGCCCAAGAGATTTTGGGCATGAATAAGGTGCGATCCAAGCAAGTGAACGATGCCAGGAAAGGAAGAAGGCAGCACTGCTGCAAGAGACAACGACAGTTCTTCAAAAGAAGCTTTGAAAACCTTCAAGATCTGATCTATATCTGACTTTTGAAAGATTGATTAAGAAGAAAAAGATCTTCAGATCCTGCCCGAGTGGATATCGGTAGAGTCCAGGCACTTGCGTGGCTACATCCAGAACCTCAAACAAACATCGAGATCATCAAAAGATAATTGGATTATCCAAAATAAAGGTATAATTAAATTAGATTTAATTTTTATTTTTATTTTATTTTTATTATCAAATCAATAAGATCAGATCTGAGGAGTCTCAGATTTGAGGAGGCTCTTAAAAAAAAAAAATTTAAAATATCCCTCCTAATCCAATTAGATCTGAACGAACCTGATCCAAAAAATTTTTGATCTAATAATTAGATATTTTTAGATGTCACATTAGATGTGATTAGATCTAAAATCAAAAAATTAAAAATTAAATAATTTAGATCTAAGATGTATGAGGTGCATGACTAGACTAGGAATAGAATTATTCTATGTGTAGTCTAGCATAATCATAATTTTAATTTGATTAATTATGATTTTTAGATCTATTTATTTGCTATTTTTTGATATTATAAATATCATAATTAGATCTAAAAAATAGAAAATAAATTTATTTAATTTGTTTATACGAGATATGATAGATGCATGTTTAGACTAGTTGTAGAATAGTTCTTCAAAATTATCTAGAATAAATTTTAATTTAAAATGATCAAATTTAAATTTTATTTTTTAGATATTTATGAGATAACAAGAAAACATGCATGATATGATACATGAGATGTATGGAAAATATATTTTTAGTTATATCAATTTTTATATATGTGATATATGATGTAGATCTAACTAGTTTTGTAGATTTATCATGTTTCTAATTAAGACGTGCCCCTTGGCCGTCCGGTCATAAGAATGAAGTGGGGTTTAAAGGCCCTCTCCTTCTATTCGATGGGATATTCTTATGGTGTGTAGGGGTGCTGCGCGTTCGTCCTTAATCAAAAATTAAAAAAAAAGCCTTATTTTCTGCAAAACCCTAGATCCTAAATTCCTAGAATTTTATATACATGTTTTGTTTATGAACACTAAACTTAATTAAGAATTAAAATTATGAAATATATTAGGTCTAAAATTAAGAATTTTCAGATCTAAGACATATTCATAAAATTGGGTTCGGGCTTGGGTAGCTTAATTAGGTCTAGTGATTGATCAAACCAAATCAAGAGTTGGTTAGATGGGATCAACAGTGCTTAAATTGACCAGCCTAATAGGATTAAGTCTGGATCAAGGTTGAGTCACATGAGTGATCGATCGAGTTAAGACCTAATTAGGCTCAGTGGTTAGAGTCTGATTGTAGGCTAACCTGATTGGTTCTGGCTCAATAATTTGGTGTCTAAGGTAGGTTTGGCAGATACGATCGACTGATTTTTAATTGAGAGCTACTTGACTCGAAAGCATTCTTATCGAGTTAATGGCATATCCCTTCCATCGGTCTCACTTATCTGGCCATATTTGTCGGTCCATTCTTGATCTAAGGTGGCTAACAATCTAAGCTGACCCATGCCACTAGGTTAGTCATAATGGTTATGGCTATGTCAAGTCAAGTTTAAAGAGACCTAAATCAAATCTTCCTAAGAAAAGATTAAGTCTAAGATCTTCCACCATTGTAGATGTGCGGATCCTTCCCGGGGTTGATTATTCTCGACTGGTCACAGTGGTTCAGTTGCATCGAAAAGACGCAATCGTATCTATTAGGCAATGGATGCTACGGGCTGGAGGATGAATTGGGCTCAATATTTCGAATATAGTGAGTGACCCAATTAGAAATCCAATCTGTGCAAATGGTGGGTTTGACTTAACTAAGGAGTGGATCAATATTTTGGGCACGATGAGATTCATGAATTAGAGACCAAGTCTGGCTGCACCATGATTAGAGAATCATTGGACAAGAGTTGTTCACTCATTGGCTAACCCATCACCAATAACTGTTAGGTGAGGTGATGAGTCAGTTGGTGGGACTGCACCACCCACTAAAAATCAGTAATCATGGAGATTTTCACATCTCTATAGAGGGAGTGTAGGGATCTAAAAAAATAGTGGAAGTTAATTTATTTAAAAATCAAATTTCTAAACCAATTGGTCTTATCTTAATTACAAAATCTAAATAGAAACTTTGACTCTCTACAAAAAAAAGAAAAATATCTGCATCCAACCCACTAGCATGTATCCTGGACACCCATAGACTGATCGAACCCAATTATAAGGATTGGCTTCGAAACTTCAAAATTATTTTGGGTTCCAAGAAGTTTACTCATGCATTGGACCAGAATCCTCCCACCTTACCAACTCATTCGTACGCTGAATAGAGAGCGTCTCTTGACAAGTGGACAGATGAAGATAATAAGGCCAGATACTACATGTTGGGCTCGATGTCTGATGAGCTTCAGTGCCAATATGAAGATATCAAGACTGCCCACC
This sequence comes from Cocos nucifera, assembly GCA_006176705.1. Lineage (NCBI taxonomy): Eukaryota > Viridiplantae > Streptophyta > Magnoliopsida > Arecales > Arecaceae > Cocos > Cocos nucifera. Next base: position 24,123 of record QRFJ01007350.1, on the reverse strand, counting down.
AAATGTTGGCTTACCTATAAGAGTTGTTTGGTGAATAGAGTCGTGCAGCCAAATATCAGATCACTAAACGACTATTTAAAGCTAAAATGCATGATGGACAGTCAGTCCAAGATCATTGTCTGATGATGATCAAGGATTTGGAAGAGCTTGAGAAGCTCAGAGTAAAGTTAGATTAGGATCTGCAGAATGATATAATTCTACAATCCTTGACTGATGCGTATGGGCAATTCATCATGAGCTACCATATGCATTGTTGGGGATAAACCCTGCTCCCACCGAAGTCCAGTTTGTTGCTTAGCCTAATGCAACTGGTGATCATGAAAGAGCTTCGATCGAAAATTCTTCCTTCAGCAGTCGAACCTCAACCGAACTCCTCCAGTAGCCGAACCCCAGTCGATCTCCTCCAATGATCGAACTCCAGCCAAACTCCTTTAGTTGTCAAACTCCTCCAGCGGCCGAACCCAACCGAACTCCTCCAGTGGCCGAACCCCAGTCGAACTCCTCCAATGATTGAACCCTAACTGAACTCCTTTCGAACTTTGGCCGAACTACTCCTAGACTTCTTCATCATTCGAGCTCCTCTATTGACCGAACTTCTTCTGGATTTCTCCTTCAGTCAGATTCCTCTAGGAGCCAAACTCCTTCTGGATTTCTCCTTCAGTCGGATTCCTCTAGGAGCCGAACTCCTTCTGGATTTTTTCTTCAATCGAATTCCTCTAGGAGCCGAACTCTTTTCAGACTTCTCCTTCAAGCGGACTCCTCCATCAGTCGGGCTCCATTCGGACTTCTTCTTTAGTCAAATTCCTCTAGGAGCTGAACTCCTTCCAGATTTCTCCTTCAGTCAAACTCCTCCAAGAGCCAAACTCCTTCCAAATTTCTCCTTCAGTCGGATTTCTAGAGGAGCTAAAATCCTTCCAAATTTCTCCTTCAGTCGGACTCCTCTAGGAGCCAAACTCCTTTCGGATTTCTCCTTCAGTCGAATTTCTCCAGGAGCAAAACTCTTTCCAGATTTCTCCTTTAGTCAAGTTCTTCTAAGAACCGAGTTTCTTTCAGACTTCTCCTTCAGTCGGATTCCTTTAGGAGCCGAACTCCTTCCAAATTTTTTCTTCAGTCAGATTTCTACAGGAGTTGAACTCCTTACAGATATCTCCTTCAATCAAATTCCTTTAGGAGCCAAACTTCTTCTAGATTTTTGCTTCAGTCGAGTTCCTCTAGTAGTCGAACTTCTTCCGAATTTCTCCTTCAGTCAGGTTCCTCCAGGAGCTGAACTCCTTTCAAATTTTTTCTTCAGTTGGATTTCTATAGGAGCCAAACTTCTTTCAGACTTCTCCTTCAGTCAAGTTCCTCTAGGAGCCAAACTCCTTCCAGACTTCTTATTCAGTCAAATTCCTCCAAGAGCCGAACTCCTTCTGGACTTCTCCTTCGTTCGAATTTTTCCAACGGATTACTTCCAGATTTTAGCTAGCATTCCTTCCAGATGATCCCCTCTAGTCGTATACCCTTTAGGATCCAAACTCCTCTGGAATTGATATATGTCAAAGCTCTTCACCAACCAATGCCTGCTACCTCCAAACTTTGACTATTAAATCTCAATGAATGGCCACATCATGACAACGGACACCTCTCTCCATAACAAACTCCATGTGATCCCGAGTAGCCCACTACTGGATAGTTATGGCTATCACTATTAGTCTGCTACAAGCAATACTACGGACGGCGCTACTGGCGGTGCCTCCCTTCGTGACAGACTCCACACGACCCCGAGCGGCCTGCTACCAGACGGCTATAGCTGCCACTATCAGTCTGCTACAAATGGTGCTACAGACGGCACGTCCCTCTATGACAGACCCCACACAGCCCCGAGTGGCCTGCTATCAGGTGGCTACGATTGTAACTATCAATCTGCTATAGGCTCCATCTATGAAAAGGGACCCTCCAGATATGTTTTCGCTAAGCTCTCTTCTTCTTCCCAAAACTCTACCAATCTCCTTCCTAAGCACTCCATTTCTATTGGCCAGAAGAGCTGACTTGATCATCAGAGGGTCCTGTCGGAGCCACCACCATCGACTCCGGATGAGACTTTATTTTGCAGGTCACCGACAGCGACCTCTTCTTCCTTAGCTCTAGCGCGATCTGACGTCAACTAGATTCTGTGCCAACAGGATTGGCACTAGAGGAAGGCCCCTCTATTCCTGAGGTTTTCTTGTTCTTAAAGGAGTGCTCAACAGCGATCTCTCTTCTTCCCCTCTAGAGTTCTTTTCCAAAAAAAATGCCTTCTAGAAAAGCTTCAACCCGATGATTAAAGGCCTCTGCAGCCAGATCCCATCCAGACCTATCCGCTCCCGCTTCAGCTCCGGCAACTCAAGCTCCACCCGCAGCTATGGTGGATGCGGAGTAGTTCAACTTACTGATGCAGCAGGTTCGTGATCTCACAGAGGCAGTGCAGGCCATACATAGTAGGCTCCGGTGCCGATTCGACCAAAGTGGGCTTCTCTAGAACCCCATGATCCAGTTTGGGGGCGGCCGACTTGGGCTAGCCGATTGGTGATCTCCAAAAAGGGAAAGCAGAGGATGGAGAACCCTTGCTCGAACCATGACTTGACCCAAGGGGAGCCTTGCACCCGTTCCACCAGAAAACCCTGGAGATCAATGATTGTGAAGATCTCCTGGATCAAAGGATCCTAAAAATGAGTCGATGAATTGAAGAACTCCGTCATACTCCCTCCTCACACGAAAAAGATATTTGCACTGACCCTCCTTTTTCTCAGAGGATTATGCAGAAATCAATCCCATCGAACTTTAAGCTCCCACAGTTTAAGAGTTACGATGGGACCACCGATCCGATCGACCACCTGGAGGCCTTCCGAATAATGATGCTGCTCCATGATGCACCAGATGTCATTTTATGTCGGGCATTCTCGTCTACCCTCAAGGGAGCCACCAGGAGCTGGTACTCAGCACTTAAGTCAGGTACCATCTTTTTCTTCGATCAAATGAGCCATCAGTTTGTGGCTTATTTCATCAGTAGCCGACGTCTGCATCGAGATTTAGATTTTCTAATGAATATCAGACAGAAGGAGGGAGAATCTATCTGGGCCTATGTCACCCAGTTTAATGCTGCTGCATTGGAGGTTCGAAATCTGAATCAATCTGTTGTAATGGCCGCACTCAAGGGTGGCCTTCAGAAGAATGATTTGTTGTTCTTCCTGAAAAAGAACTACCCTAGAAACTTTGCTGATCTGCTAGCTCAGACTAAAGGATATGCCCGAGTGAAAGAGGCCTTCAAGTTGAAGGATGAGGAAGCCGTAGGAGAGTAGTAGGTGGGCGAGTCTAATAAGCCCGCAGCTGATGAAGGACCGAATGAAGTTCGGCCGTGCTTACGGACTCCCCCTAGCGCAAGCGAGCCTGAACTCCTTCTCGAGCTCATCGTCAAGGAAGCCTCGATAGAAGGGTGTGAAGAAGTTCTCCTCCCAGAAGGTTTTACAACTACGCCCCCCTCAATTCTTCAAAAATGCAAGTGTTGATGGAGATCAAGGAGCAACTACCGAGGTCTGAAATGATGCGCACTCATCCCGGCAAGTGCAATCCTAGCAAATATTGCCTCTACCATCGTAACCATGGCCACGATACTGAAGAATGCATTCAGCTTCAAGACGAGATCGAGGAGCTCATCAGGAAAGGTCGGCTGGATCGATTTCTCAAAAGCCGGCCTAAAGCGAGGGAAGATCGACTAAGAGCACTGCTACAGCCAAAACTACCGAGGAGGGAGGAACAAGAAGAAGATTGGCCACCTCTCGGCATCATCAACATTATCTCTGGAAGACTTCAGCATAAAGAGGCCAGCGGATCTGAGGGACCGAAGAAGAGGCAGAGAACTGGAGAGCCCATCGCTTTCATCGACGAGGATGCTCAAGGAGTCCAGTTCCAACACAATGATGTGGTTATAATCTCTTTAAACATTGCCGACTGTGATGTACGCCATGTTTTGGTAGATCATAGAAGCTCGACTGACGTATTATTTTATGATGCTTTTTCAAAAATATCCTTACTCAATAACCACTTAGGACCTATGAACTCCCCATTGGTAGGCTTCATTGGCAATGCCATGCTAGCTGAGGGCATAATAACTTTGACTGTGACTGTAGGGCAACGCTCGAAGCTGGTTAAGGCATAGGTCGATTTTCTAGTCATAAAGGCTCTATCTGCCTACAACGCTATTCTCGACCGACCTGGGTTGAACGCACTCTGAGCCATGGTATCAACTAATTATTTAAAGGTGAAGTTCCCAATGAGCTATAGAATTGGAGAGATTAGGGGAGACTAGGCATTGACAAGAAACTGTTACTTCATTGCCCTGCAGAAAAATATCCAGCCCGACCTTTGTCCTATCGAGGGGCTGGATACCCATGACGACCTCATCGAGGAGTGGGGCGAGCCTATGGAGGACCTCATATCTATGCCCTTAAATGACGGAAATGTGGAGCACACTGTACAGATCGGCTCCAACTTAGGCGACGAGGTTCGGGAGCAACCTGTCACCTTCCTTAGGAAGAATGCGGACATCTTCACTTGGGCCCCAGCGGATATGCTAGGAATTGATGCTAAGGTCCTGGAACATCGACTGGCTGTTGATCCTAAGTGTCGATCGATAAAAGAGAAGATGCACAATCACATCCCGAAGAGGCAGAAAGCAATTGCAGAAGAAGTAGACAAGCTCCTCAAAGCTAGATTCATCTGGAAAGTTAACCATCCATCTTGGATCTCAAATGTGGTCCTCATCAAAAAGACAAACAAGTGGAGGATGTATATAGACTTCAAAAGGCTAAACAAAGCCTACCCAAAGGACAGCTACCCTCTTCTTAGGATTGATCAACTAGTAGATGCAACCTCGGGCCACGAGCTCCTTACCTTCATGGATGCCTTCTCCGACTATAACCAAATAGGGATGGCACCGGAGGATGAGGAGAAAACTGCTTTTGTTACCGATCGTGGTCTTTACTATTATAGGATTATGCCCTTTAGGCTCAAGAAAGCAGGGGCAATGTACCAGCGCTTGGTCAACAAGATCTTCAAGGAGCAGATCGACTGCAACATGGAGGTATATATGGATAACATGCTCGTCAAAAGTCGAGCTTCTATAAATCACTTTACCGACCTCGAAGAGACCTTTAGTACACTTAGGAAGCACAAGATGAAGCTGAATCCGACCAAGTGCGGCTTTGGTGTGACCTCAGGAAAGTTTCTGAGGTTTATGGTATCAAAACACAGAATTAAAGTAAATCCAGAGAAAATTTGAGCTATTTAGGAGATGTCTGCTCCAAAAATAATCAAAGAAGTTCAGTGCCTAACTGAAAAAGTGGCATCCCTAAATCACTTCATCTCGAGATCGATCGAGCGATGCATGCCCTTTTTCCAAGTTCTCAAATAATCAAAGAACTTCTACAGGACGATGGAGTGCCAATAGGCATTTGAGAAGCTCATAAACTACCTCGGCTCATCCCCACTACTGGCAAAGCTCGAACCTAGAGAAGAAAAATATTCTTGTACCTAGCAGTCTCCTTGGCGGCCTTGGTAGCAGTCCTGATCAAGGAGGAAGTAAAGATGCAGCGATTGGTCTACTACATAAGTCGGATCCTGAGGGATGCAGAGATCAGATATTCTATGCTAAAAAAATTGATCTACTCTCTTTTAATCACTCTCAGAAGACTCCGACCTTACTTTCAGGGGCACACCATAATGGACCTCATGGATCAACCAATAAAAGCAGTCCTTCATTAAATGAACGCCTTCGAAAGAATCACAAAATAGGCAATCGAGCTTATGGAGTTCGACATCAAATATCGATCCTGGACATCGATCAAAACTCAAATATTGATAAATTTTGTAGTAGAATGTACCATTCTAGATGATGCCGAGCTTGAACAGAATGCAACCAGCATCCTATTGCCGCCATCGAGCCTCTCCGAAGAGAGTGCTGACCTTCTCGAAGGTTTTTGGGCCCTGTACGTGGATGGTTCATCCAACTCTATGAGAGCAAGTGCGGGGTTTGTCTTAGTCAACTCCGAGGGAGTCATCGTCGAGTACGTATTATGCTTTGAATTTTTTGCAACTAATAATGGGGCCGAATATGAAGCGCTGATTGTCGGATTGAAAATAGTAAGAGAGTTAAAAGTAGATCGACTTCAGGTCTATAGTGATTTTCAATTAGTGGTTGGCCAAGTTAATGGCAACTAAGAAGCGCAGAAGGAAAGTATGATGAAATACATTGAGAAAGTAAATGATTTGACTTCAGCCTTCGATAGTTTTGGCATTCGATAAATTTCGAGGGCAGAAAATACAAGAACCGACCTCCTCTCTAAATTGGCCACTTCAGTCCCAACCGAACTATCCAAAGAAGTATTTTTTGAAACTCTAAAATGTCCAAGCTCAGAGAAATCACAGTTCGTTATGTAGACGGAGCTCGAGCCGAGCTGGATTGATCCATTAGTTACCTATCTCAAAGAGGAAGTTCTTCCTCGTGATCTGAAAGAAGCTCAAAAATTTAGGAATCAAGCCTCCTGGTATATTTTGTATGAGGGTAAGTTGTATAAGAGATCGTATTCGCTGCCACTGCTGAGATGTCTCTGACCTTTAGAGGTCGATTTCGCATTATGGAAAGTGCACGAGAAAATTTGTGGAAGTCATGTAGGAGCCAGATCTCTGTCACAAAAGCTACTTCGAAAATGGTACTATTGGCCAACATTGTACCATGATTCAATGGAGTATGTCAAGAAATGTGATCGTTGCTAGAAAAATGCAAACATACAAAGACAGCCAGCCTCCGAGCTTACTCCACTAAGCGCACCTTGGCAATTTGCGCAGTGGGGAATGGATATACTTAGCCTTTTTCTAACGACATCCAGACAATGAAAGTTCCTCCTGGTCATGATCGACTACTTCACCAAATGGGTCGAAGTTGAACCACTAGCAAAAGTTACCGAGGTCAAGGTATAGGACTTCATCTGGAAGTCAATCGTCTGTCAGTTCGGTCTGCCTTGCACTCTCATAATAGATAATGGGCGATAGTTCGCTGGATCGAGGTTCATCGAGTTCTACAAAGATCTAAACATCTTCCATCACTTCACATCGGTAGCTTATCCATAGGCAAATGGGGAAGCTGAAGTGACCAATCGAATCCTGCTGCAAGGCATCAAGACAAAGCTCGACAGAGCAAAGGGGGCTTGGGTGGACGAACTCTACCACGTCCTCTGGGCGTACCAAACTACTCAAAGGCTACCGATTGGGGAAACACCATTTGCCTTGGCTTTCGGAATGGAGGCAGTCATCCCAATCGAGCTTAAGCTCCCATCAGCGTGGGTCGTGGCCTTCAATGAGCAGCATAACTCACAGGACCTCAGAGTCAACCTCGACCTGCTGGAAGAAAAAAGAGAGAAAGCCTAGGTTCGGATGGCAGCCTACAGGCGAAGGATGGCCTGATACTATAACTCAAAAGTTAGAGGTAAAATATTCAGAGTGGGGGACTTAGTGCTTCAACAAGCTGCCATCTCTCAGCCTCAGAGCTAGGGAAAGCTTGCCCCGAATTGGGAAGGCCCATATGAAGTAGAGAAGGTTGTCCGGCCCAGAACTTATCGCCTGAAAGAGATCGAAGGAAAGATGCTGCTACGACCTTGGAATTTAGAAAATCTGAGGATGTATTACCAATAATTTTCCTTCAATAAAACTTTTCCATTTCAATATTATTATTTCTTGGTGCAAAAACTATGTGATGATAAGGAAGAAGCAATCAATAGTAGCCATGTTAGGAACAGGAGGAGAACCTTATCCTAACGTGAGCAAAGTCGAATGCCTCATTCATTTTAGATGAGATGAGGGGAGAAGCCCTGACAATGGCTCTTATGCGCCCCTACGACCCATTGGGAATAGGAGAAGAATCTCATCCTAATGTGAGCAAAGTTGAAGGCCTCATTCATTTTAGACGAGATGAGGGGAGAGGCCTTGACAACAACCCTTATGCACCCCTACAGTCCGTTAGGAATAGGAGGAGAACCTCATCCTAATATGAGCAAAGTCGAAGGCCTCGTTCATTTTAGAAACAGGAGGAGAACCTGAGATGAGGATGGAGAGGTCCTGACAATGGTCCCTTATGCTCCCTACAGTCCATTAGGAAACAGGAGGAGAACCTCGTCCTAACATGAGCAAAGTCAAAGGCCTCGTTCATTTTAGACGAGATGGAGGAAGAGACCCTAACAATGACCCTTATGAGCCCCCACAGCCCATTAGGAATAGAAGGAAAACCTCATCCTAATATGAGCAAGGTCGAAGACCTCGTTCATTTTAGACGAGATGGGGGAGAGGCCCTGACTGAAGGAAAAATTCAAATTTCCTGGGTCAGGTTCGTTCAGATCTGATTGGATCAAGAGAGATATTTTAAAAAATTTTTCTTTTAAATCTAGATCAGATCTGAGATATTTTAGATCTAATTTTATAGATCTAATAAAATAAAATAAAAATAAATTAAATCTGATTTAATTTGTATCTTTTGTTGGGTAATCAGATTATCCTATGATGATCCTGTTGATTGCTTGAGGTTCTGGATCTAGCCACGCAAGTGCCTGACCTCTACCGGTATCCACTCAGGTTAGATCTAGAGATCTTCTCCTTTTTTATCACCTCTCTAAATATCAGATCTAGATCTGATTTGGAGGATCTTCAAAACTCCTTTTGAAGTCTGGAATCATCTCTTGCAGCAATGCTGCCTTCTTCCTTCCTCGTCACCTTTCTCTTACTTGGATCGCACCAAACTGGAGCCCAAATCTCCTTAGGCATGGAGAGGAGAGAGGGGACCTGAAGATGGCATGGAGGAGGGAGAGGGGCAACCTAATGGCATGGGCTATTGGAGATCTTCTTTAAAGCTTGGTGCAGATAAGGTTTTTATAAACCCTACTGTGCCATGCAATGCCACATCATCCCAACCAATCACGTCGCTTCGTGTAATTAGATCTAAATCTGATTGGTGGGATGACATCACCTGATCCAATCAGATGAGATCCCCTCTCCAACACCCTTAGGTGGCACCAAGACTGGTCAAAGTAGAGTCCCTTTGTGCCACCTAAGTTGATTCCAAGAAGCAACCTGAAGTCCCATCTATATGGGACTCTAGAAGTTCCTATCATTAGGTGCACGCCTCCCTAGGCATGCACCCCCTCCTTTCTATTTTCTAGCAAGGGGATAAGCCCCTATCTGCTATCCTATGAGTGCATGATACATAGGCAGATGTCTAAGTATCAAAGGTCAACGTTTGACCAAAGTCAAAAGACAAGAATTAGCAGGTGACAAAAAATAGTAGGTGTTGTCTCTAATTTATCTCATAAATTAAGATAACCCTTTTTTGATCTAGACAAGCTCCAGTTAGACCAAGTAAAGGTATCTGAGTGAGCACAAACATATTTGGCTCAGTCGGGATAACTTTTAATGATAATTGAAGGAAAACATTAGGCTCAATCGTGTGCTAGCATGATTTTCTTGAACCTAATTGAATTTAATTTAAATCAATTAAACTGAGTTAATCTAATTGATAATATATAGATCTAAATTCTTGTTTGTGTGATCCAGTTAGGTTTAGTTCTATGTGGTAATGGGATAGGTCATGATCTCTATCATCGTCATCATCGAAACACCTTTCGATGGATCAAAACTCTTCTAATTCATACAACTAGAATGATCGATCATCCAAATCATTCTAATTGCTTTCAAAATCCACCAGTGATATTTAGCAGTGTATGGTGACAACCCATCAAAACTAAAAATGAACCTCTCGGTGTAGCTACCTGTATGATTAAGTTCTTCTATCTTGAGCCCCGATCAGATTAGGGTTAAGGTGAACTCGTCAAACCCTAATTTCTGTCATATGATTTAATCATTTGATTCAAATTCGATGTGAAAACCTTAATAGAAATTCTTTCTGTTATTTCACTCTGCCATGGCCATGGGCTTATGGACTTGATTCTTATGATCATCATAGGGCTGCTCCTCATCTACCAAGGTAGATAGATTTCCTTTTGGTGCAATCCAATTCCTACAATGAACATGCTATAGCCAACATACACCTCAAAGTTTCGAATGACTAAGAGATCGAGTCATGGTGTAGTCAAAATATAACATCCTCAAGGTGAACTATCGATGCACCTCAGGTCAAAGAACTAGACACACCATTGTAGCTTTGAGTTAGTCATCGATGAGAAGGTAGACTTCCTTATGATTGCTCGAGGTGGTCACGCTTAGTACCCTCATTCTCAAACGAGTATCTATACTCTCGCTCTAGTATCTCTACATCGTAGACTCAAGACTTATCTACTATAAAGAAGTGATTGTACATAAATCTTCCAGATTAATCACCATCCTCATGATGATCCTACGGTCGGAAGCATTTTATGAGTTAATAATAAAAATTCATGTCTTAAATTTTCAACTCTTGAAAATATGAATTATCATTACCATTAACCCAAGCAATGTATCACAGACACTAAATACACATTTGTGATAGAAAATAACTCATTTTATTATTTATAGTCAAAATTATAATTTTGTCTTTAGAAGTGTATTATAAGTGTCAGCCAATTCTAGCTTCTAGGGCACACATATCTAACAAACTTTTACTTGACCTAAAGCCAATTGGCTACAAATCTAAGTCTCATCTTCTCAAGGTGGGCTTCGATCTTTTGCTGATCCAACGGCTTTATAAGTGAGTCCGCCGTATTATTTACGGAGTCGACTCTTTTGGCCTCAACGTAACCCTTCTCGAGGTAATCGCGGATGAGGTGGTATCGCTGCTCGATGTGCTTGGATTTCTGATGAGACCTCAACTCCTTAGCAAGGGCTATGGTGCCATTATTGTCGCAGTATAGAGGAATGTTTTCTGATGACATCACACCAATCTCTGTGGCAAACTTCTTGTACCAGAATGCCTCCTTCGTAGCTTCTGATGCTACGATGTATTCTACTTTCATGGTGAAATCTACTATCACTATCTGCTTGAAACTCTTTCAACTGACAGCTCCATCATTACACACAAACAGATCCCTAGATGTTGACTTTTGATCATCTACATCGGACATAAAATCCGAGTCTGTATATCTCTAGACTTGTAGTTCTCCATTACCAAAAACCAACAATATATCCTTAGTTCTTCTCAAGTACTTAAGGATATATTTTATAGAAGTCCAGTGTTCTTCACCTGGATTTGACTTATATCTATTGGTGACACTCACAGCATGGGCTATATCAGGTCGTGTACATAACATGGCATACATGAGGCTTTCTATTGCTGAAGCATAAAGGATCTTGCTCATGCGTTCTATTTTCTCAGGTGTGCTAGGGCACATCTTCTTGAAAAGATGAATGCCATGTCTGAAGGGTACCAAACCCCTCTTAGAGTTTTCCATGCTAAACCTCTTTAGCACTTCCTCTATGTACATCTTCTATGAAAGTCCTAGCATCCTATTCAGTCTATCTTTAAAGATCTTAATTCCTAGAATAAAGGATGCTTGACCTAGGTCTTTCATGGAGAATTCTTTAGACAATCATATTTTAACTATGGTCAACATAGAAATATCATTCCCAATAAGGAAGATATCATCCACATACAATACGAGGAAGACAATAGTGCTCCCACTAATCTTTTTGAAGACACATAGCTCCTCCTCATTTTTAATGAAATCAAACAATTTGATCACATCATTAAAATGAGTATTCCAGCTCTGAGATGCTTGCTTAAGTCCATATATGGACCTTTGCAGCTTGCATACTTTGTGATCAACATCATTGGATGTGAAACCCAGCGGCTGTTCCATATAGATATTTTTCTCAAGATATCCATTTAAGAATGCCATTTTCACATCCATTTGCCATCAAAATAGACTGCAATAGCAAGAAATGTGTGGATGGATTTAAGCATAGCTACTGATGAAAAGATATCCTGATAGTTAATACCTTCGCATTGACTATACCCTTTTGTCACTAATCTAGCTTTGAATGTCTCCACATTCCCATCTGTACCAATCTTTCTCTTGTAGATCCATTTACACCTAATAGGTACTATACCTTTTGGTGTATCTACCAAGGTCCAGACTTGGTTTGAGTGCATCGAGTTAATTTTTGATTTCATTGCCTCTAACTATTTCTCGGAGTCGATATCCAATATCGCCTCGTTATAGGTTTTGGGATCATCACCGTGAACCCCATTACCTACAAGGAATATTTTCTTTATTTTCTTTGAAATAGTACCTAAGTACCTCTCAGAGGGATGGGAAATCCTTTCCAATTTACATGGTGGAGGAGGTAGTGATTGTATTGGCTCAACCTGATTTGGTTCCATTTGGTCCCTAGCTCGTTGTTCTTGTGAGACTTTCTCCTCGAGCTTGATCTATTTTTCAATGCCGCTATCTTGAATAAGCTAATTTTCAAGAAAGATGGCATGTCAACTCACAATCATATTGTGATCTTCTGGAATGTAGAAATAATATCCTAATGATGCTTTAGGATATCCTATAAATCGAGCTCTAAAGGACCTAAAGTCTAACTTGTCCGCTTGTTGTCTTTTGACATGAGCCGGACAACCCCAAATTCTGAATGACTCAAACTTGTTTTCTTACCATGCCATATCTCATACGGTGTGGTAGGAACGATTTTAGAAGAACCCTATTCAGTAAGTATATTGCAGTTAACAAACAGTGTCCCAAAAAAAAGTCAGGGAGGTCTGTGAAGCTCATCATGGATCGGACCATATCTAATAGGGTCCGGTTCCTCTATTCTGAAACCCCATTGAGTTGAGTTTTCAGGTGGAGTCCATTGAGAGACTATGCCATTTTCTTTAAGATAGTCCAAAAATTTTCGACTAAGGTATTCACCTCCTCGATCTGATCGAAGAATCTTAATAGGTTTTTCAGTTTGCTTTTCTACTTCATGTTTGAATTCCTTAAATTTTTCAAAAGCTTCAGACTTGTGTCTCATAAGATATACATACCCATACCTAGATAAATCATCGGTAAAGATTATGAAGTAGACAAAGTTGCCTCTAATCGGCACATCAAATGGACCGCACACATCAGTATATACTAGGGCAAGAAGATCCGTGGCCCTTCCCCATGTCCTACAAAAGGAAGTTTAGTCATTTTGCCATGAAGACAAGATTCACAAATTGGATATGACTTGAAAGTCAACGAACTCAATAGCCCAATTTTCTCCAATTTGTTAACCCTATCTTCTGCTATATGACCTAGTCTTAGGTGCCATAGATATCTATCATTTGGACTATCCCTAGGTCATTTCATGGCATTCATATTTTGCTCGATATTAAAAATAGATACATCGATATGTAACTGGTAAAGACCATTAATAAGAAAACTACTTGCAATTTTATTTCTTTCATAAAGAATGTTACAATGGTCCTTAAGAAAACTAATTACATAGCCTTCTAGAGCTAGACATGAAATAGAAATCAAATTCCTACTTACCGTAGGCACATATTAACAATCTTTTAATACTAAGTCTAAATCAGATGGTAGTCGAAGAGGATAGGTTCCCACGACCACGGTAGCAACTCTTGCTCCATTTTTGATGCATAGGATCATCTTGCCATCGTTCAGTCTCCTACTATCCTCAAGACCCTGCATGAAAGTGCACAAATGAGCACTAGAACCAGAGTCATGCATCCAACTGGATGCAGAAGAAATCATAAGGTTAGACTCAATAATGAGCATACCTTCAGAAGGACCTGCCTCTTTCTTATTCTTCAAGGTGGCCAGGTAAGTAGGGTAGTTTCACTTCTAGTGGCCGTCATTGTTGCAATAAAAATACTTTTCTTTGTCAGCGGCCTTCTTCTTTAGTTTTATCTGTTTCTTCTTTCCTCCTTCCATCTTCTACTTTTTCATAGACTTCTTGTTTCCAAAAGACTTTCTCTTGGAAGAAGTTCATTCCATAGCAAGTACTGAGCCTTTAGAACCTTTCATAGAAACCTCAGCAATAACCAGCATATTCATAAGTTTGGCCAAGAAATTTTGAAGTTTATGCATATGGTAGTTCATGATGAACTGCCCATATGCATTAGTCAAGGATTACAGAATTATATCATTCTGCAGATCTAGGTCCAACTTCACTCTGAGCTTCTCAAGCTCTTTCAAGTCCTTGATCATCATCAGATAATAATCTTGGACTGACTACCCATTATGCATTTTAGCTTTGAATAGTCATTTAGTGATTTGATACTTGGCTGCGCGACTTTGTTCACCAAATATCTCTTATAGGTGAGCCAACATTTGGCAAGCAGTCTTGATATCTTCATATTAGTGCTAAAGCTCATCAAACATCGAGCCCAACATGTAGTATCTAGCTTTGTTATCTTCGTCCATCCACTTATCAAGAGACGCTCTCTGTTCAGCGAATGGACGAGCTGGTAAGGTAGGAGGGTCCTGATCCAATACATTAGTTAACTTTTCGAAACCCAAAATAATTTTGAAGTTTCTGAGCTAATCCTTGTAATTTGGTCCGGTCAGTCTATGGGTGTCTATGATTCATGCTAGTGGGTTGGATGCAGACATTTTTCTATAGAGAGTCAAAGTTTCTAGTTAGATATTATAATTAAGACTTGACCAATTTATTTAGAGATTTTATTTTTAAATAAATTAGCTTCCACTATTTTCTCGGATCCCTACACTTCCTCTGTAGAGATGTGAAAATCTCCACGATTAATGATTTCAAGTGGGTGGTGCGATCCCACCAACTAACTTATCACCTCACCTAATAGTTATTGGTGATGGGTTAGCCAATTAGTGAACAACTATTGCTTAATGATTCTCTAATCATGGTGCATCCAAACTTGATCTCTAATTCATGAATCTCACCATGCCAGGAATATTGATCCACTTCTTAGTTAAGTCAGACCCACCATTTACACAGATTGAATTTCTAATTGAGTCTCTCACCGTATCTAAAATATTAAGCCCAATCCATCCTCCATCCCGTAGCATTCAATGCCTAATAGATATGGTTGAATCTTTTTGATGCAACTGAACCACTATAACCAATCGAGAACAATCAACCCCGGGAAGGGCCCGCACATCTACAATGGTGGAAGATCTTAGACTTAATCTTTTCTTAGGGAGATTTAATTTAGGTCTCATTAAACTAGACTTGACATAGTCATAACCATTATGACTAACCTAGTGGCATGGGTTAGTTCAGATTATTGACCATCTCAGATCAAGACTAAGCCAACAAATATGGCCAGATAAGTGGGACCGATGGAAGGGATATGCCATTAACTTGATAAGAATGCATTCGAGTCGAGTAGCTCCCAATTAAAAATCAGTCGGTCGTATCTACC
The DNA here is from genome assembly GCA_006176705.1 of Cocos nucifera. Classification (NCBI taxonomy): domain Eukaryota; kingdom Viridiplantae; phylum Streptophyta; class Magnoliopsida; order Arecales; family Arecaceae; genus Cocos; species Cocos nucifera. The sequence goes on along the minus strand of QRFJ01007350.1, from coordinate 8,744 downwards.
AAACTTACCTTAGACATCAAATTGTTGAGCCAGAACCAATCGGGTTAGCCTACAATCCAGACTCTAACCACTGAGCCTAATTAGGTCTTAGCTTGATCGATCACTCACATGACTCGATCTTGTTCCAGACTTAATCCTATTAGGCTGGTCAATTTAAGCACTATTGATCCCATCTAACCAACTTTTGATTGGATTTGATAAACCGCTTAGACCTAATTGAGCTACTCAAGTTCGAACCCAATTTTATGAATATGTCTTAGATCTAAAATTTTTAATTTTAGACTAAACAAATATTTCATAATCTTAATTTTTAATTAAGTTTAGGATTTCTAAACAAAACAAGCAAATAAAATCCTAAGATTTCAAGATCTAGGATTTTGCAGAAAATAAGTTTTTGGTTTTTAATTAAGGATGAACGCACAGCACCCTTACACATCATAAGAACACCCCATCGAATGAGAAGAAAGGATATTTAAATCCTACTTTGTTCTTATGATCGGACGGCCAAGAGAAATGCCTTAATCAGAAATATAAGACTACAAAACTAGTTAGATCTACATCATATATCTCATATATAAAAATTGATCTAACTTTAAACATGTTTTGCATACATCTCATGTATCATATCATGTATATTTTCAGCTCTAAATTATCTCATAATTCATCTAAAAAATTAAATTTAAATTGATCACATCAAAATAAATTCTATTCTAAATAATTATGTAGAACTATTCTACAACTAGTCTAAACATGCATTCATCATATCTCATATGAACCAAAATTAAATAATTTTATTTTCTATTTTTTTGATTTTATTAAAATATTTATAATATTAAAAAATAGTAAATAAATAGATCTAAAATTATAACTTAGTCAAAATAAATTATGACCATGTAATACTATACATAGAATAATTCTATTTTACAACTAGTCATGCATCTTGTAGAACTTAGATCTAAATTATTTAATTTTAATTTTTCTGATTTCAGATCTAATCACATCTCATGTGACATCTAAAATCATCTAATTATTAAATCAAAAATAAATTTAAATTAGATCTAAATAATTTATGAGAATCTAGCTCTGATACCAGTTGAAGGAAAAATTCAAATTTCCTGGGTCAGGTTCATTCAGATCTGATTGGATCAAGAGATATTTCAAAAAAATTTTCTTTTGAATCTAGGTCAGATCTGAGACATTTCAGATCTAATTTTATAAATCTAATAAAATAAAATAAAAGTAAATTAAATCTGATTTAATTTATACCTTTTGTTGGGTAATCAGATTACCCTATGATGATCCTACTAATTGTCTGAGGTTCTAGATCTAGCCACGTAAGTGCTTGACCTCTACCGATATCCACTTGGACTGGATCTAGAGATCTTCTCCTTCTTTATCACTTTTCTAAATATCAAATCTATATCTAATTTGAAGGATCTTCAAAACTCCTTTTGAAGATTTGAAATCATCTCTTGCAGCAGTACTGCCTTCTTCCTTTCTCGTCACCTTTCTCTTGCTTGGATCGCACCAAACTGGAGTCCAAATCTCCTTAGGCATGGAGAGGAGAGAGGGGAGCTGAAGATGGCATGGAGGAGGGAGAGGGGCAGCCTTGTGGCATGGGCTATTGGAGATCTTCTTTAAAGCTTGGCACAAACAGGGTTTTTATAGACCTTGTTGTGCTATGCAATGCCACATCATCTCGGCCAATTACGTCGCTTCGTGCGATCAGATCTAAATTTGATTGATGGGATGACATCACCTGATCTAATCAGATGAGAGACCCTCTCCAACACCCTTAGGTGGCGCCAAGACTGGTCAAAGTAGAATCCCTTTGTGCCACCTAAGTTGATTCCAAGAAGCAATCAAGAGTCCCATCTGTATGGGACTCCAGGCATCCCTATCGTTGGGCGCACGCCTCCTTAGGTGGGCGCCCCCTTCTTTTTATTTTCTAGCAAGGGGACAAGCCCCTATCTACTCTCCTATGGGTGCATGACACATGGGCAGATGTCTAAGTGTCAAAGGTCAACGTTTGACCAAAGTCAAAAGATAAGAATTAGCTGGTAATGGAAAATGGCAGGTATTGTCTTCAATTTATCTCATAAATTAAGATAACCCTTTTCTGACCTGGACAAGCTCCAACCAGATCAAGTAAAGGTACCTGAGTGAGCACAAACATATTTGGCTCAGTCGAGATAACTTTTAATGATAATTGAAGGAAAACATTAGGCTCAATCATGTACTAGCACGATTTCCTTGAACCTAATTGAATCTAATTCAAATCAGTTGAACTGAGTTAGTCCAATTGATGATGTCCATATCCAAACTCTTGTTTGTGTGATCCAATTAGATTTAGTTCTGTGTGGTAATGGAATATGTCGTGATCTCTATCATCGTCATCATCGAAACACCTTTCGATGGATCAGAACTCTTTTGATTCATACAACTAGAATGATCGATCATCCAAATCATTCTAATTTCTCCCAAAATCTACCAGTGATACCTAGAAGTATATGGTGGCAACCCATCAAAACTAAAACTGAACCTCTTGGTGCAGCTACCTGTGTGATTAAGTTCTTCTATCTTGAGCTCCGATCAGATTAGGATCAAGGTGAACTCATTAAACCCTAATTTCTATCATATGATTTAATCATTTGATTCAAGTCCGATGTGAAAACCTTAATAGAAACTCTTTCTATTATTTCACTCTGCCATGGCCATGGGCTTATGGACTTGATTCTCATGATCATCATAGGGCTGCTCCTCATCTACCGAGGTAGATAGATTCCCTCTTGGTGCAATCCAATTTCGACAATGAACATGCTATAGCCAACATACACCTCAGGATTTCGAATGGCTAGGAGACCTAGTCATGGTGTAGTCAAACTATAACACCCTCAAGGTGAATTGCCGATGCACCTCAGGTCAAAGAACCAGACACACCACTGCAGGTTCCAGTTAGTCATCGATGAGAAGGTAAACTTCCTTATGACTGCTTGAGGTAGTCACGCTCAGTACCCTCGTTCTCTAACGAGTACCTGTACTCTCGCTCTAGTGTCCCTATATCATAGACTCAAGACTCATCTACTATAAAAAAGCGAATGTACACCAACTTTCTGGATCAATCACCATCCTCATGATGATCCTACGGTCGGGAGCATTTTATGAGTTAATAATGAAAATTCATGTCTTAAATTTTTAACTCTTGAAAATATGAATTATCATTATCATTAACTCAAGGGATGTATCACAGATACTAAATACACATTTATGATAGAAAATAACCCATTTTATTATTTATAGTCAAAATTATAATTTTGCCTCTGGAAGTGTATTACAAGTATCAGCCAATTTTGACTTCTAGGACACATATATCTAACACTGACAACGGCCTTTATGTGCCTCCACGACCCATTAGGAATAGAAGGAGAACCTCATCCTAATGGAAGTAAAGTTGAATACCTCATTTATTTGAGACAAGATGGAGGGAGAGGCCCTGACAACGGCCCTTATATTCCCCCACGACCCATTAGGAATAGGAGGAGAACCTCATCCTAATGGGAGCAAAATTGAAGGCCTTATTAATTTTAGACGAGGTGAGAAGAGAGGCCCTAACAACAATCCTAAATACGCATCTACAACCTATTAGGAACAAGAGGAGAACCTCGTCCTAGCATGAGCAAAGGTCAGAACCCCATAGATCAAAGACATGGAGAAGGTAGAAGCTCGGTGGAGAATCCTTACACGTTCTTTCCCATGATAACCTGACTATGTCAAATGCGAATGGTAGAACCTTATCCTGGTTTACAAGAGAGATCTTAGTTTGGCATCCACGACAAGTCCGATGTCCATAACGAGCTCGGCGTCCGCAACAAGCAGCAAGCATGGGAAACCTGGGATCAGAATTCTTCCCTCCGAGCTTCAACTTCAACTTCAACAGGAGATAAGATCTCCTTCAACCTCAACGGCTGGAGATAAGATCTCCCCTTCAAAAGATTCAACTTCACTTCAACCTTGGTGGAGATAAGATCTCCTCCGAGCTTCAACACAACGTCAACAGGAGATAAGATCTTCTTCAACCTCGGCTGAAGATAAGATCTCCCTCGAGCTTCAATGTCAACGTCAATAGGAGATAAAATCTCCTTCAACCTCAGCTAAAGATAAGATCTCTTCCGAGCTTCAACGTCAACGTCAATAGGAGATAAGATCTTCCTTGAGCTCAATGTCAACACGAGATAGATCTCCTTCAACCTCAGCTGGAGATAAGATCTTCCAAGTTCAACGTCAATAGGAGATAAGATCTTCCCCGAGCTTTAACGTCAACGGAAGATAAGATCTCCTTCAACCTCGGTTGGAGATAAGAATTTCCTCCGAGCTTCAACGTCAACGTCAATAGGAGATAAGATCTTCTTCAATCTTAGCTGGAGATAAGATCTCCCTCGAGCTTTAACATCAACAGGAGATAAAAATCTCCTTCAACCTCAGCTGGAAATAAGATCTCCCTCGAGCTTCAACCAACGTCAACAGGAGATAAGATCTCCTTCAACCTCGACTGGAGATAAGATCTCCTCCAAGCTTCAATGTCAACATGAGATAAGATCTCCTTCAACCTCAGTTGGAGATAAGATCTTTCCAGAGCTTCAGCATTAATAAAAGATAAGATCCTCTTCAACCATAGCTGGAGATAAGATCTCTCCCGAGCTTCAACATCAACTTCAATAGGAGATAAGATCTCCTTCAACCTCGGCAGAAGATAAGATCTCTCCCCGAGCTTCAACCTCATTGGATGCAGAGCCCAAAAAAGGTCCTTGGCAGTCATCTTTTTTGTACTCCCTTTCTTCGAATTTCGAACTCGAGAGTGGGGAGACTATTATTGGGGATAAATTTTGCTCCCACTAAAGTCCAGTCTGATGCTTAGCCTAATGCAACTGGTAATCATGGAAGAGCTTCGATCAAAAAATTCTTCCTCCAGCGGTCGAACCCCAGTCGAACTCCTTCAGCGGTCGAACCCCACCCGATCTCCTTCAACGGCCGAACCTCAGTCGAACTCCTTCAGTAGCCAAACTCCTCCAGTGGTCGAACCCTAGCCTAATCCTCCAACAGCCAAACTCTAGCCGAACTCCTTTCGCACTTCGACCGAACTCCTCCTAGACTTCTTCATCAGTCGGGCCCCTCTAATGGCCGAACTCCTTCCGAATTTCTCCTTCGGTCGGATTCCTCCAAGAACCAAACTCCTTCTGAATTTCTTCTTCAGTCGGATTCCTTCAGGAGCCAAACTCTTTTTGGACTACTCCTTCAAGCAGACTCCTCCATTAATCGAGCTCCATCCAGACTTCTTCTTCAGTCAAATTTCTCTAAGAGCCAAACTCCTTCCAAATTTCTCCTTTAGTCGAAACTCCTCCAGTAGCCGAACTCCTTTTAGATTTTTCCTTCAATCGAATTCGTCTAGGAGCCGAACTCCTTCCAATTTCTTCTTCAGTCAAATTTCTACAGGAGCCAAACTCCATCTGAATTTCTCCTTCAGTCGGATTTTCGATAGGAGCCGAACTCCTTCCAGATTTCTCCTTCTATCAAATTCCTCCTGGAGTCAAACTTCTTTCAGATTTCTCCTTCAATCAAGTTTCTCCAGGAACCAAGCTTCTTCCAGACTTCTCCTTCGGTTGGATTCCTCCTAAAGTCGAACTCCTTCTAGATTTCTCTTTCAGTCGGATTCTATAGGAGCCAAACTCCTTCCGAACTTCTCCTTCAGTCAGATTCCTCCAGAAGCCGACTTCTTCTAGATTCTCCTTCAGTCGAATTCCTCTGGGAGCCGAACTCCTTCCGAATTTCTCCTTCAGTCAAATTCCTCCAGGGGCTAAACTCCTTCCGAATTTCTCCTTTAGTCAGATTCCTCTAAGAGTCGAACTCCTTTCGGACTTCTCCTTCAGTCAAATTTTTTCAAGAGCCAAACTTCTTCCAGATTTCTTCTTCAGTCGAATTTCTACAAGAGTCAAACTCCTTCCAGACTTCTCCTTCAATCAAGTTCCTTTAGGAGCAAAACTCTTTTCGAACTTCTCCTTCAGTCAAACTCCTTCAGGAGCTAAACTTCTTCTAGACTTCTCCTTTAGTTGAATTCCTCTAGGAGCCAAACTCCTTCTGAACTTCTCCCTTTGTCAGATTCTCCAAGTGGATTACTTTCAGATTTCAGCTAGCATTCCTTCCGAATGATCCCCTCTAGCTGTATTTCCTTTAGAAGTTCGAACTCCTCTAGAATTGATATATGTCAAAGCTCTTCATCAACCAATGCCTGCTTTCTCCGAACTTTGATTATTAAATCTTAACGGATGGCCACATCATGACAACGGGCACCTCTCTCTATAACATACTCTACGTGGCCCTGAGTGGCCTACTATCGAATAATTATAGCTGTCACTATCAGTCTGCTATAGACGGCGCCTCCCTCCATGACAGACTCCACACGACCCCAAGCGGCCCGCTACTAGATGGCTATAGCTGCCACTATCAATTTGCTATAGACAGCGCTACAAGCGATGCCTCCCTCCATGACAGACCCCACACGGCCCCGAGCAGCCTGCTATCAGGTGGCTATGGTTGTCACTATCAATCTGCTACAGTCTCCATCTATAAAAAGGGACCGTCTAGATAAATTTTCTCTAAGCTCTTGATAGGTACGCGATGCTGTCGTTAAGACACCGTGTTTATCAGTTTAATCCGACTTCTTAAAATCTTTGAAAATGCGTAGATAGTAGTGAGTCGGGTCGAATCCACAGGAAAGGTAGTGTTTTTAGATTTGAAATCTTTGATTTTTAAAAAAAAAAGAAAAAAAAGAAGAGTTTCAGGATCAAAAATGAAGTCGGAAAATTAAAAGCAAAAATTAAAAGGTGCAGAAATTTAAATTTGGTACTAAGATCTATTAGTTAGATCTTAGCATCTACTTGCAATAAAATAAAAAAATAATAATTAAAATATAGAAATTAATTATAATAAAAATTAAAAGCAAGAAATTAAAATGCAAAAAATAAAATTTTATTAATTAAATTTTTAGAATTAATACATAGAATATAAAAAAAATAAAATAGCCTGATCTCTGATCTTGGATCGGGCAATTGCAGAAGATGGTGTAGAAGCTCGGCTCTTCTTCTCGGCACCCATTGCTTCGAAGCAGCCTTTAACCCATAGCCTGGCTTCGCCCCTTGTACCAAAGCTTCACCTTGATCGGAGATGGTTGATTTGTGATGGCCTTGGGGCCTTTTATATAGAGCTAGGAGGGCTGGATATTTTTCTAAAGGCATATGGACTTAATCACCTTTGTAATCGTAAAAATACAAAGAAATTTGGATAAAATTTCAATCAACATAGCTCTGATATGACTCTGCTAAATCTGATAAAATCCATCCATTCAACAGGAATCCAACGGTCCAAAAATCATCAAAATCGGATGCAGATAAGCTCAGATCGGGTCGGATTAAATTCTGGCGTTGGGATCGCGCTTGATCGGGAAATGTGGCCGCAAATCGCGTTTCGGGAGTCCTTGATCACCGCCGGTAGCATTCTGGACCGTCGGATCATCGCCTGGATCGAGCGCTTGCCGTCCGATGGTGATCCGCGTGATGTTTGTATCTGAATAAAATTCGGAAGCAACCACAGCCGTCCGATCCTGACCGCAATCAACTGCAGCCGTCCGATCGCGCAATTACTGTTCCCATGGACCGCGTGGACCGACCGCACCGTACACCGCAACCAATCAGCGCCGCTGTTGTCGGACGAAAAAGACTGAATTACCCTTGTGAGCCACGATAAATTTCTGTAACCCTTAAGGGTCTACAGGTCCACCACGTGGCTATCTCTGATTCGCCGGAATTTGCTGAGCTGGCGGTCCACGCCTGGATGTGACCGGCTGATTGCTTCCAATGCTGAGTTCGGCTCGTGGCTCGGCTTGGCTGTGTGGCTCGCTGGCGGAGCCGGCTGAGCATTTTCTTTTTTTATTTAATTTTTATTTATTTTATATTTTTTAAAATTCATATATTTTTCATTTATAGCTCCGTTTTAACTTGAAATTTATTTCGTTGTGATCAGAAAATGAACTCTTTCTATTAATAATAAAAATTTATTTTTTTTAATTTTTATTAATTTTTTATTTTTTAATTAATAACTTTTAATTAATAAAAATATGAATTTTTTCAAAAATATAATAAATTGATTGATAATTTATTAAAAATTAAATAAATTAATTAATAAATTAATACTTTTATTTGGTGAATTTACGATGCTTATCACACCCCCAACTTAAGCTTGTCTTCCTCGAGTAAAGAAAGAATTTAGTTTTAAATACCTTTTAACTTTTAGAGTTCGAATTTTACCTAAGCAATTTTCAAAATGGCCATTGATATTCAGTAGAGCTTAAATGAGATATATCATTGGGTATTAATACTTATCAATAGAAAAATTAAGTAAGAACATTAAATTTTTCAGAATTTTTTCTAAATTATTTCACTTTATCTCTGATTTGTCAACTTTCATATAGCAGGTGTATTGCTACTCCATCCTTCATTTATTAATTTTTATTTTTACATTGCCCACTTTTTGACGCGAATAATCATGCTACTAGGCAACGGGACCCGGTGTACTCGGTGGAAACCAACTGTTTCTTTTCTTTTTTTTTCTTTTTTTTTTTTTTTTTAACGTTGTACCACTAATTGAATGTCTTAACTCCTTAAGCTTTCTATTTGATCATGTAATCTCTCTCT
>QRFJ01007349.1:0-46323 GCA_006176705.1 Cocos nucifera | reverse complement strand
AGTTTATTACAAGATTAGACAGAACCTACCTAATAAAATATAACTTATAGAGATGGAGACAACTATTCTGGTCTATAAAACTTGGGCCCAAGTCAAACTTATCGAGAAAGCATGCGATTAGACATAGAATAGCAATGATGATGTGATATCTCATATGCTCTTGTTCCAAAAGAAGGTTGAATGACCAGGTATCGTAGCTTACTCCAATAAACTTCAAAGTGATGAGAAACTAATAAGTTGTTTGCATGCACAAATGCAATCTAACAGAGATGGCCTGAGTAAGACAAAGGCATGAAAATCCTAAATGTTCAAAAATTATGATGAAGCAATAAGCAACCATAAAGACTGACCTATTAATATAATGTGCAACCATATTAAAAAAGCTTATAATTTTACTTTCAAAGTATTATAAACTAATAGTTGATCATTACAAAGTTTATTACAAAAAAAAAGTACAACCAATGTAACTACCAAGAGGCATATATACTATAAGGTACTGTAGTCTTCTCCATGTCCGCCTCTCATAGATGCATGCCATCTCTGGCCAATAGTGTGATAGCTCGGGCATGGTATTAACTGGTAGGGAGGGAGGTGTTGTCCTGCTTAGCTTATCAATATGTGCCTGACGTTTGGCGTTGGAAACCCTTAGTCTTCCCCCATCTCTGACCCTTTCATGTGTATGATCGACGTGTTGCTCATCGGATTGGTATTATGTGTCTCCAGGCTCATCTATGGAGAGGTCAAAGTTCGAGAAGGCAAAAAATGAGGTGTGCTGGGCATATGATAAGGTACTCGGATCATCCATCAATGGTGTAAAATGAAGTTGACTATCCTCAAAGATGACTCGTATAGTATCGACAAGACTATTCATGGTATCGACAAGCGCTCGATCCTTGCATCTTATGGTGATCAAATGGAAGCCACTCCGTGCCTGGTGGTATAGGGACGTCATCCTCTTAAGCTATTAATATCAAAGAGAAAATATGTGTTATTCAAGAAGGCCAGATAATAACGACATAATAAAATGAGATAAAAAGCACAATATACTTACCATAATATCCATCATGCTGCCCGATAGATAGAACCTCATCTTGGACTAATCCCTCATCAATGGCAAAATAAATTGCCTAGTAATGCTCTTATACCACCATAGATATGGATCATAATAATCCATAATGGGGAGCATAGATGGACCATCCATAATCAAATCCTTCCATCGCTCCCATACATCAATATGCTCCTAATGCTGTCGAACCCAATGATGGTGATGCCATCCTCATCGATCTACACTATAGAGGCTCTCCAGGTATTGCATGGGGGGTATGCCCTGATGCATGCCGAAACTATTGCATCACGCAATCCGAATAGTAGATCTCCAAATATCGAAGCAAATGAGAGATGTGTATGTTCTCATACATGATGATCCGATCTACATACCTCAGACAATGTAGCAAGTATCTTCCGATGTGTAAGGGATCCATTGTTGAAATATATTCCTAAAGTCAATCATCTATGTGTAGATAGTTGAGTTGAATGTAATTATTACTTAAATTATAAATAAATAAAATTATTATCTGTGTTTCATTATATTTGTGCATTGTCTTGTATGAACTCCTTCTTAATGATAGTTCGCTTGATATTATCTCGCTCATGACTAATTTATGGTCCAAAGATTGTTCACTTTTAGCTAAATGGATTACAAGTAATATGACTTATTTGTTCCTAAGATGACGCGAATGCTTTATTTCGAGTTGTAGTTCTGTGTTTGTGTGCATTATGGTTTGTTGTCTGCTCTAACTAATGAAGTATGGAGTATACGGGTATTTTTGGGCATTATAGGTAAGTATTAGTATGATTTATTTGATCATGATCCAACATGGGAGCTCTCTCATCTCAAGAGTGTGCTCGGTAGAGAGTATATGGATATAAGTAGTTCCTCTATTGTAGACCTAAGACCGACCATGGGTATATTGCAAGCAATCTCACTTATACTTTGATACCGGATCTATCTGAATTTCTAATATAGTGATGAAAAGTTTACTGGATGTGTCATACGATACTTATTTAGTCTGGTGTGTGAGTCAGGATAGAAGTTGTCCTTATGTGTGTGCAGTGATGCTTCATTGTATTTTATTTATGCAACATCTCGGTGGAGTAGTCCATTCAAGATATTGAGAATTTGAAATATTAATTAGATTGATTTTTTTCAGATTGACAGTTAAATCCTTAGATACAATCTTTTGAGCATTTGGATCAAAAAAAATGAATTACGGTATCATTATTATCTAGATCTGTAATATTGTGTTATATATATTATACCATATCCAGTATTCAGTTTTCTGTTTTGTTTTGTGTACCATTGTCGTAGATTGGTCTATGCATTCGATGGTGTGTATAGAAATTGAGTTTCTATTTCTGCCGCTTAGAGTTTGAACTATATGATGGTCTAGACTCATTGAAGGGTTTTATCTGATCTGATGTGCTGATGATAGTAGTTCGATTAGTGATCATCAATAAAAATATTAATTTTATTGAGATTATTGTTATATTGAGGTTTTTAAGATATAATAATTAATTTATATATTTTAAAAATTAATATTTTTATTATTTAAAAATAATAAAATAGATATAAAATATTTATCATCAATAAAAAGCTTTTTTTGTATCACATGAAATAGAGTTTGAAACAAAATGAAGTTTGTTAAAATGGACCTGCGTATTGGATTTTTATAGAAAATATATATGATAATAATATAAAGTAAAAATGGCTCATTGGTGAGTGGGCTCATTCCAAGTTGCATAGCGCAATAATGCAAGCCAAGCGCTTGTATGAGTTGCTGTATGCTCATAAAATGCATACTAGTGGTGCTACATGAAATTTAGGTCGTGAGGGTTTCGTACTCCAGCTCAGAGGAATATTTAGGTATATTATTATTGCTGCCACATGGTGTGTTTGAGGACTAGTTTAGGACCTCTTGGTTTTATAATGGGTTTCATTAAGGATTTTCATCTGTCGTGTGGTGTGTTGATATTCAGGTGGCAAAAGTGGTTTTTGGGTGGTAAGTGGTTTTCATATGGGTTTGGTTTGTGGTGGTGTTTTTGGGTTTTTTGGGTTGGGGGGTGGGTGTCAGTTTGTGTCCGTTGTGCATATTTGTGTGTGTGTGTTTTGTTTTTTTTTGTGTGTTTTTTTTTCTTGTTTTTTTGGCTTCGATGCACGTGATCTATGCGATTTTCTACATTGATACAAAAAAATAGTGCCCCATAAGGTCCTTGTTTATCCGTCCTAATTCCACGGGCCAGTCTTTCCATAATTTTGGATTATTGGTTATAGGGTGCATTTCATTGATCTGGCCGGAGCTCGCGATCGACGATCGATATAGTGCTCCAATCATATGAATCAGGGCGGGGGGTCCAAGGAGCTAAACACCCTTCACAACAACCCTTGGCAATTCCAATAACCCATTAGAACTTCGACCCGATAACAGATTCATTTCTTCCAGAGAATGATTCCATTGTGGCCAAACTTAATAAACCCACACATCTTGACTCGATCTGGGCTTTACACATCCATTTGACCCTTTGGTTTTTTTTGATCCTTGGATTCCGAGTATTGAACAGCCTGGCCCGGACGTCGCGCTCAGCCATATCTCACCAGATGTGATTCAAAAGACTAATTTTTTAACTATTTCCAAATTTCTGGTTCAAATTTCTCAATTTTGATTTATTAAAAAATACTCTCTTATAGCCTATATGCCTGCAACGAAAGGATCTTAGCCCCTCCAAGAGACACCACTGAGCTGTAAATAAGACATTGGGCTCTCCAAAATCATACACCAACACACAAAAAACCATCACCTGCCACTTAGCAGTGATTCGCCAAATGGTCCTCTTGGTCCATAATTGCGTGAAAAAGAAAGTTTGCGACAAATATTTTAGAGCATGCTGAATAGCGTAGTCCGATATTAGGCGTTATTAGAATGTTCAAGTGGCAATGAAAAGTCTCGCAAAAACCGAAGAAATAACAGAAGAAATACGTAAACGATTATATTGTCAGAAGAGCTTTTGTACTCTAACCATTCCAATGCCGATGGTGATCCCCAGCATTCAAGGAGTTCAACATTTATTATTCTTTTTCTATCCTTTTTTTAAATATTGGTAAATTTAAACTTTGGATTGAATTTAAGATAATCAGTATTTATTTATGCACTTTAAATCTATTCTTTTTTTTCAATTGCTCTTAAATAACTAATATTTCTATACAATCAAAATATTCTTACTTTTTTTTAATTTAAGTTAATGCTTAGATCTAACCAGTAGTAGATACTTAGTTTATCAGTTTAATTTGTAATAACTATAGCAATATAAACTATGGGCTGGGAGACACGTCGCATCGACCTGATGAGCAGCATGTCGATCATGCACTTGATTTTGGAACATTCTGTGGCAACTTCGAAAGTTTCGAAAATCAAAAATGAGAAAAAATTCACTTTTCAATTTTAAGGGTTGACTCCTAAATTATCTTTTTTTGAATGGAATGTTGGTACTGATGTTTTCGGATGGGCACATAAAAAGAGATGACCCATGGGATGACCCCTAGCACAGGGGGCGACTTATAGGTCAACCCCTACTATGCCATAGGCTAAAATAGAAAAGCATGTGGCTGTGCCGGAGGGTATATCAAGAAGGGCTCGGTAGCTTCCCTCAATGGCCCAAAGATGTAGGGACTCCTCCATGGGACAAGAAGAAGAGTATCGATGATTGTTAACACCAACAGTGATGAGAAGGGAGGAAAGGGAGGGGAGGATGATTGGCCCTCCTTCAACCTCTTTGGCACTTAGAATCAAATAGAGAATCAGATAGTTGTCTCAAAGTTATCCTATAGTAGGCCGACTTATAGAGTCTCCCTACAGTAGAACGACTTATATAAGTGCCCCATGGTAGGGCGACTTAATATGTCGTCCTACTATAGGACGACTTTTTATTGTTGACTACTCCTACGTCATGTGGATGGTGGTGAGTTAACGCATAAAGTAGTCCTATTATAGGGCGACTTTGGTTTAAGCAGTATTTTGGTAAATAGTTTTGAAAGAACATTATTTTGGTAATTACTTTAAAAATGGACATTATTTTGGTAAAATTGTTTGAGAAGTGTCATGGACTCGCAGTAGGCTAATACACCCATGTGATGCCTCTTCTACTAGTTATCATGGCAATCTCTTCCCTCCCATCTCGCAATGCTTATTGGCTCTTTTGAGAGAGAACGGCCTATCGACGGCTCTGATTCTTCGTGACCTTTATATCCCTCCCTACATGTGAGAGTAATGAAAGTAGCGACGTGCCCAAAAGATTAAGCTACTAGCTTATAACCCTTGTGCTATGTATAGATGCAATTATTTTAAAAAAAAATATTTTATTTTATTAATTTATTAATATCTATTATATGTATATTTAAAAATAATTAAAAAAATTAAAAAATATATTTTATATATAGTATGGATTATAAGTTATCTATAAGTTATTTTATTTTTTTTTAATTTTGGATTTTCCATAGGCCTCTTGCCATCTAACTCCTAAAATTTTTGTCCTTTTTCTGTATTAGCATTCGTTCTTTTGTGATTTTTTCTTCACCTCTGGAGCTCGCTCTCTTTTTTTTCTTTCCACTATCCATGGTGGAGTTCAAGAAGCTCTTAGAGAGTTGGAATCTCATTCGAATTGAATGTATCAGCTCTCACTCGCACATCTACAGCCTATGCCTCAACTTTGCTCTAAATGCCTGTGCCATCTCTGAGGGCACCCAAATTAATCAGGACATGTATTGATTATATATATATATATATATAAAGGATATTTAAGTTATATAAAGAAAGAAAGCGAGCATCAGGAGAAAAAGCGGTGGCAAATGTGCTTACCTAATATAAAGAGCATAGGCGCTATATCCGAGTCACAAACAACATCCGCGAATGTCCACTTTCTTCCCCTAAAATCATACTCTTCTCCCTCATAAAAACTTTTGTTTTACTATATATAAATAGATATAGATGTGCTCCCTCCAGCACGTTGAAAGCTCATGTATTCTAAGTATTCTTGTTAGATCACTTGCATCAAGATCCCAAAATTTATAGAACCCGACGGCCATCATATGGGATACCACTCACCCATCACTACTGGTGGACCTGTCACCCCTGTGGGTGAATAAACGAACTTTAGTTTATTGCCACATATATAAGGCATCCTCTGGTCCCCCCACCGAGTCCGCTGAAGGCACAAACCAAAGCTTTAATCTCTGCCCAGGATCTTCTTTTCTTTGGCTTTCTTTGGTTGGGTTTTCCCTCAAAGGCGATGAACCAATTACCGTCATCTCTCACATACGTGGTGAGGCTACAGAGGCTCTTGAACTCCTCTTCCCACTCCACGACACCTCTCAGCCACTCTTCCTCTGGAGTGCAGTTCATCCTCACCGTTTGCCTTAGCAAGCTCGGCCCCTTCCACCTCACCTTTGTTGCAGCCGTCAGCACCACCCTCACCTCCTCTGGTGGTAGAAGCGGAGGCAGCCCCTTCATCCTCCACATGATCAACCGCACCTCGAACTTGCAGGATAGCGGCGACCATGGCCACCATCTTATCATCCTTGCCACCGACATGGCCATACTGAGATCTTAGCAGATCAGTGTGAATCCCTTATGCTCTAGCAAAAATCGAAATTCTTTCCTAGATTTTTTTGCTAGTTTTCCATCCTTAGGAGTCTCAATCGGGTGGGAGGCTTGGAGTGGCTGGAGCGGCTAAATAGGAAGCTTAGATGATGCCAAGATTTTGTGGCATCTAGATCAAAGAGAGGTGGTTCCTGTCGAAGTCAAAATAGCTCCTTGTAAAAATTCTTGGACACATGTCAAATGGAGAATATAATACATGGCGATGGTAAAAACTGTCATTTGGTGGAGGATTTTCGATGGATGAAGAAGCCGGGGCGGTTGGAGGAGGAGGATTGCGGAGAGGGGTGGAGGGTGGAGGATTTCTAGTAGATGGCGGTGGCACGGGCGGCACGGGCAGCACGGGACTGAGCACACTCGAGCTGGTCGTCGTTGGATCCACCAAAGAAATTGGGCTGAAGCATTGAGAAAGGAATAAAAAAATATTATGGTAGCGAGAGGCGAGTGGGAAAGGAGGATTCCACGTGTCAAATAAAGACGTCCACATTCGATGTCTTTGTTTTAATATATATATATATATATATATATATATATATATATATATATATATATATATATTATAATATATATATATATATATATATATATTATATATATATATATATATATATATATATATATATATATATATATATATATATATATATATATATACATACATACATACATACATACATACATACATACATACATACATATATATATATATATGTATGTATGTATGTATGTATGTATGTATGTATTTATGTATGTATATATATAAATGTAAATTTTTTTATTGATGAATTTATGATACTTATCATCGAGGTTGGAGTCAGAGAAGATGAGGCTGTCGCCGATGATCTATAAAATAAGTCTCATCTAGAGTCAGGGGTGGTGACTCCGGCAAGACCCTTCAACAATCAAGTTAGCTTTTTCGGCCAATAGAAATGGAGTGCTTAGGGAAGATAGTGACTTCGGCAAGACCCTTCAACAATCAAATTAGCTTTTTCGGCCAATAGAAATGGAGTGCTTAGGGAAGAAAGTAGTAGAATATCGAGAAGAAGAAGAAAGCCTGAAGAAAACATATCTGGAGGGTCCCTTTTATAGGCGGAGCTTATAACAAACTGAAAGTGACTGCTGTAACCATCTGGTAATGGGTTGCTTGGGGCCACATGGAGTTTGTTATGGACAGTGATGTTCATTGTCGTGACATGCCAATCTATTGGGATTTGATAGTTGAAGTTCGAAGGAAGTAGGCATTGGTGGCTAAGGGCTTTGAGCTTCGTCAATTCCAGGAGAGTTTGAACTTTTTTAAGGTTGTTAGTGCACAGGTTGGGAGCTAAACTTTCATAGATGATGAGGTCTTTCTAGATAACTATAGAAAATTCCACCGGAAGGAGTGCTTCTTGGTAACTTCAAGAAGTTTGGCTAGAGAAAACTCTTCTTGACAACTAGAGAGAGCTCTGAAGAAGCCTGATTGTAGGAGAAGTCCGATAGTTGGGAGAGTCCGAAAGGAGCTTGACTACTGGAGGAATCCGATAATAGATTTGCTGGAGGAATCTGGATGGAGGTCTACTAGAGGAGTATACATAAATGATGAAGTCCTCCTTAGCTGATGAAGGAAAAAATGGGTTTTCTTACCATAGGATGCATCTGATCGGATTAGATATATAGTGGAATAATTTTTAAAATTTTTTTATAATCTGATCAGATTTAAGAGTTTTCAGATCTAATTAGATTAATCTAAAATTAGAAATAAAATAAAAATAAAAATAGTGATAATAATTATCACTTGGTCGGATAAACCGTTTATCCATTATGATGATCTGAGATTCTGATTGAGCCGCACACGCACTCGACCTCTACGGATATCCACTTGGGTTAGATCTGGAAGTCTCCTTCTGAATCTGATATCTAAAGATCAGATCTGATGTTTTCCCATAGAACCTTCAAAACAAACTCCAAAGGCTGCATGCTCGTCTCATGAACACCATCATCTCTCGCTGATCTTTGTGCCAACAAGACTTGATCTATGCTTGCAGGTTTTGCCCAACTTTTAGGCATGGAGAAGAGGGAGAGGATCAGATGAGGGAGGTATGGAGATGAATATTTTGGTAGGGCTTCACCGTAGAGAAATGGCGATGCACAATAGCTTGCACAGGGCCCTATTTATAGACCTAGTCAAGAGTCCCTTTGCATATAACTTTGAACAAGTTAAAGTTTAACATGCAGAAGGACTCCTCCATGATCTCCACACTCCACATCATATTTTTTCTATATTTTGTTGCCCAAAACTCAAAAATACGGCATGGAATAAAGGATAAGGTGAGTAGATGGCACAAACTCTTATCTTCTTAGACATTTGAATCAAATTCAAATGCTTTGACCAGTCAAATCAAATTTGAATGGGCGCCTTCTCTTATCCATCAAATGCGCATGCCGTAAAGGGGTGTGTGCTCACAAACTCCACATAAATCCCATATGGACGTGCGCCCTCAGATAAATTCTAGGAGGTGCATGCCTTATCTCTTCTTTCCTACAAACTGGGTCAACATTTGACCCTTGTCTTGCTTTCATCTTATGGGATTAAGACAAAATCTTTTC
Source organism: Cocos nucifera (assembly GCA_006176705.1). NCBI lineage: Eukaryota > Viridiplantae > Streptophyta > Magnoliopsida > Arecales > Arecaceae > Cocos > Cocos nucifera. Next base: position 37,030 of record QRFJ01007349.1, on the reverse strand, counting down.
AAGTTCCATCCAATAAATTTATGTCAAGTCCTAATCAAGTTAGAACAAGTCTTGATCAGATCAAGACTCGATCTAGTCAGATTAAGAAAAATTCATCTAGAATTTTCGAGAGAGGCTTGTCCAAATTTCATCCCATCATTTTAGGACAAGTCCTAATATGACAAGACAACTCTTGTCTTGTTCCCATCTTATGAAATTTAGGACAAGTCTTGATTAGGTCAGGACAAGATCCAGTCAGATCAAGACAAATCCCTATAAAGTTTTTGGATAAGCCTTGTCCAAATAGTTTCACAAATTAGCAAGTCTTTTCCTGTTTCCATTCGATGGATTAGGACAAGCCTAGATCAGGTTAGGACAAAACTTTTCTGACCTAAACAAGTTATAGTCAGACTAGGACAAACCTATACAAGGCTCCTGGGTGAGCCAAATCCAATTTGGCTTAGTTGAGATGATCCAGAAAGACTATAGAAGAAGAATGTTAGGCTCAATCATGTGCTAGCACGATTTTCTTGAACCTAATTGGATCTTATCCAAATTAATCAAACTAGATTAGCTCAATTGATGACATCCAAATCCAAACCCTTATTTGTGTGATCTAGTTAGGTTCAGTTCTGTATGATAATGGCATATGTCATGATCTCCATCATCGACATCATTGAAATATCTTTCGATGGACCAGAACTCTTTTGATTCACTCAATTAGAATCATCGATCATTAAGACAATTCTAATTGGTCCCAAAATCCACCAATGACACCTAGCAATATATGGTGGCAATCCATCAAAACTGAATAGCAAACCTCTCGATGCAGCTATCTGTGTGATTGGGTTCTTCTATCATGAGCCTCGACAGGATTAGGGTTAAGGTGAACTCGTCAAACCAACACCCATCATATGAATGAATCATATGATTCGAGTTCGATGTGAAACTCTAATAGAAACTTCTTTCTATTATTTTACACTACCATAGCCATGGGTTTTAGGACTCAATCTTATGATCATCATAGGACTACTCCTCCTCTACCAAGGTTGATAGATTCCATCTTGGTGTGATCTAATTCCTACAATGAACATACTATAGCCAACATACACCTCAGGATTTCGAATGGCTAGGAGATTGAGTTATGGTGTAGTCAAACTATAACACTCTCAAGGTGAACTGCTGATGCACCTCAGATCAAAGAACTAGACACACGCTTGCATCGAGCTAGTTATCGATGAGAAGGTAGGCTTCCTTATGACTGCTCGAGGTGGTCATGCTCGGTACCCTCATTCTCTAATGAGTAATTGTACTCTCACTCTGATATCTCCACACCATAAACTCAAGACTCATCTATCCTAAGAAAGCAATTGTACACCAATCTTTCAAATCTATCACCATCCTTGTGATGATCCTACGATCGGAAGCAATTTATGAGTTAATTATGATAACATATGCCTTAAATTCTCAACTCTTTAGAATATGTGTTATCATGCCTATTAACTCAATGGATGTATCACAGATACTTTAATACACAATGTAATAGAATAAATAATCTTTTAATTAATTTTAAGTTAAATTATAAAAATACTTCTAAAAAGTATTTAACAAGTGTCAGCCAATCTGACTTCTAGGGCACACATCTAACAAACTCCCACTTGACCTTGGCTACAAATCTAAGTCCCATTTTCTCAAGGTGGGCTTGGATCTTCTATGGGCCTAAAGGTTTCATCAGTGGATTAACCACATGGTCTGTAGAGTCGACTCCCTTAACCTCGATGTATCCTTCTTGAGGTAATCGCGGATTAGGTGAAACCATCTTCTTAAAACTCTTCCAACTTACAGTACCATCAGTGCATAGGAACAAACTTTTAAACGTTGACTTTCGATCGTCTTAATCAGACATAAGATTTGAGTCTGCATACCCCTGGACCTAGAGTTCGCCATGCTGAACCTATTCTATTTGAGAGATCCAGCATCCTCTTCAGTCTATCCCTATAGACTTTAAAAAGAAGGATGCTTTACCTAGGTCTGTCATAGAAAATTTCATAGATAACCATACTTTGACCTATGTTAGCATGAGAATATCATTCTCAATCAGGAGGATATCATCCATATATAATATGAGGAAGACAATAATGCTTCCACTAACCTTCTTGAACACACTTGATTTCTTCCCATTCTTGATGAAATCAAATAATTTGATTACATCAAGCATTCCTCTCCGAGATGCTTGCTTGAGTCCATAGATGGATCTTTATAGCTTACAGATCTTTGTGATCACCATCATTGGATGTGAAAATAAATGGCTATTCCATATGAATATCTTTCTCAAGATATCCAATTATGAACTCTGTTATTACATCCATCTGCCATATTTTGTAATTGAAATATACTATAATGGCAAGCAATGTGCAGATGGTGGCCACTGACGAGAAGGTAACCTGATATCCTTTTGCCACTAGCTTTGTTTTGAATATCTCTATATTTCCATCTGCACATATCTTTCTCTTGAAGATCCATTTATTCCTAATAGGTACTATACCTTCAGGGATCTACCAAGATCCAGATTTAGTTCGAGTGCATCGAGTCAATTTCTAACTTTATCACCTCTAACCATTTCTCGGAGTCGATATCTGATATCGCCTCGTCATAGGTTCTAGGATCATCACCATGAACCCATTTTTCATGAGAAATATTTTCTTTACATCCTCTAAAATAGTACCTAAGTACCTTTAGGAGGATGGAAAATCCTATTTGACCTATGAGGTGGAGAAGGTAGTGAATTATGGATCGGCTCAGACTAGCTGGGTTCCTAAGGTTCCTTGGCTCATTGCTCTTTGGAGACTTTCTCCTTGAGTCTAATCTATCTTTTGATGCCATCATCTTGAACAAACTATTTTTCAAGTAAAATGATGTGTCAACCCACAATCATCTTGTGATTTTTTAGAAGATAGAAGTAATACCCTAATAACTCTTTACGATATCCAATAAATTAAGCTCTAAGGGACCTAGATTCTAACTTGTCCGCCATCGGACAATCCCAATTCTGAGATGACTCAGACTTGGCTTCTTACCATGCTATATCTCATACGGTGTAGTAGGAATGGTTTTAGATGGAACCTTATTAAACTATGTCCCTAAAGAAACTCTAGAAGATCCATGAAGCTCATCATGGATAGACCATATCTAATAGAATCTGTTTTCTTCATCTGAAATTTCGTTAAGTTAAGATATTTTAGGCGAAGTCCATTATGAGACTATACCATTATTCTTGAGATAGTTCAGAGATTTTTGACTAAGATATTCACCTTCTCGATCTGATCGAAGAACCTTAATGGGCTTTTCGATTTGCTTTTCTACTTCATGTCTGAACTTCTTGAACTTTTCAATGGCTTCAAACTTATGTCGTATAAAGTACACATATCTATACCGAGATAGATTATTGATAAAGATAATAAAGTAGACATAATTGCCTCTGACCGGCATATCAAATGGGCCGCATACATCTATATGTACCATGGCAAGTAGGTCTGTGGCCCTTTTCCATATCCCATAAAAGGAAGCTTGATCATTTTGTCTTAAAGGCATGATTCACAAATCGGATATGACTCGAAAGTCAATGGATCCATTAGTCCGAATTGCTCCAATTTGTTAATCCTGTCTTCAGCTATATGATCTAGCCTAAGATGCCATAGGTACCTTTCATTAACACCATCTCTAGATCATTTTGATCCTATGGCATTCACATTTTGCTCGACAGAGTCAATGACGAGCATTCCTTTAGAAGGTCCTTCTTCCTGCTTGTTCTTCAGGTTGGCCAGGTATGCAGAGTAGTCCCACTTCGAATGGCCATCGGAGTTGCAGTGGAAAGACTTTTCCTTCTCCGTGGCCTTCTTCTTTGGCTCGCCCTTCTTTTCTCCTTCTATTTTTTGCTTTTTCACAGACTTCTTCTTTTCAAAAGACTTTCTTTTGGAAGAAGTCTGCTCCATAGCCAGAATTGAGCACTTTGAACCCTTCAAAATTTGCTCAGTAGTAACCAGCATATTTATTGACTCAACCAAGATGCCTTGGAGCTTATTCATATGGAAGTTCATAATGAACTATCCATATGAATCAATCAAGGACTGTAGGATCACATCAATCTGTAGTTCCTTGACCATCAAGGCTCTAAGCTTCTCAAGCTCTTTAGGTCCTTGATTATTGCCAAGCAATAATCTTGGATCAACTGTCCATCATGCATTTGCACATTAAAAAGTATCTTCAAGACTTGATAATGTGCTGCGCGACTCTATTCATCGAATAACTCTTGCAGGTGTGCCAACCTTTGGTGAGCAGTCCTAATGTCTTCATGTTGGTGCTATAAGTCATCTGACATTGAGCCCAACATGTGGCACCTTACTTTGTTATGATTGTCAGACCACTTCTCATGAGACATTCTCTAATCAACAGTCGGATGGGCTGGTAAAGGAGAGATCCTAGTCCAATACATGGGTCAATCTTTTTGAATCCAAAATAATTTTGAAGTTCTTTAGCCAATCCTTATAAATTGGTCTGGTCAACTTGTGGGTATCTAGGATTCGGGCTAGGGATTTTGATGCAGATATTTTTCCGTAGAGAGTCAGTTTCTAGTTAGACTTATAATTTGACTCAACCAATTTATTTAGGGGCTTCATTTTTAAACAAATTAGGCTTCCACTATTTTCTCGGATCCCTACACTCTCTTGATAGAGATGCAAAAATCTCTACGATCATTAATTTCTATTGGGTGGTGCGGTTCCACTGACTAGCTCACCACCTCACCTAATAGTTATTGATGATGGATCAATCGATGAGTGGACAACTCTTGTCCAATATTTCTCTAAATATGATACACCCAAACCTGATCTCTATGAAGCTTACCATGCCCGGAATATTGCTCCACTCCTTAGTTAAGCCAAACCCACCATTTGCATAAATTGGATTTTTGATTGGGTCCCTCATTGTATCCAAAATATTGAGCCGAACCCATCCTCCAACCCATAGCATCCAATGCCTAATAGATATGGTTGCATTTTTCTAGTACAACTGAACCACTGTATCTAGTTGAGAACAATCAACCTTGAGAAGAGCCCATCTACAATGGTTGAAGACCTAGGACTTAATAGTTTTTTAGGGAGATTTGATTTGGTCTCTTAGACTCAACTAGTCATAACATTTATGACTAACCTAGTGGCATGAGTTAGCTCGAATCATTAGCCACCTCAAACTAGAACTAGGTTGACTCAATCGGTCAGGTAAGTGAGATCAGTGGGAGGAACATGCCATTAACTTGCCGTGAATGCATTCAGATCGAGTAGCTTCCAATTAAAGACCACTGGTCATATTTGCCATACTTACCTTAGACACTGACTTATCTGACCAGAACTGATCGAGTTAGCTTACAATCCAGGCTCGAATCGTAGAGCTAAATTAGGTCTTAACTTGATCGACCACATGTGACTATGAGTCGACCCTGACCCAGACTTAATCCTATTAGGCTAGTCAAATCTAAGCACTCTTGATCCCACCTAACCAAATCTTGATTTAGTTTGATCAACCGCTAGACCTAATTGAGCTACCCACATCCGAACCCATGATTTATGAAGGTGTCTTAAATCTAAAAATTTATAAATTTTAGACCTAATTAAATTCATAAACATAATTTTTAATTAAGTTCAAGGGTTCAATAACAAAATATGCATAGAAATCCTAGGATTTCAGGATCTAGAATTTTACAGAAAAGTAAGTTTTTGATTTCTGATTAAGGACAAATGCAGCACCCCTATACGCCATAAGAGCACTCCATTGAATGGAATGAGAGGGCCTTTAAACCCTTCTTACTCTTATGATCGGACAACCAAGGGGAATGCCTTGATCAAAAATATGAACTATACTATAAAACTATTAGATCTAAAGTATATAACTGTTATATGATTTAAGATCTAATCTATACATGCTTTGCAAACATCTCATGTATCAAATTTAACATTTAAATTTATATTTCAGATATGTTTATATCTGATGTAATATCTGCAAGTAAAATTTTAAATGATCTCATCATAAAAAATTTTAATCTAGACTACTCATGGCATAGATCTATGTAACTAGTCTAGACATGCATTGCATATGTCATACATATAAAAATTTTAAATATATCTAATGCTTTCAAATCTAATTATATCATATATAATATCTAAAATTTAACTAATCTAATCACCTAATCTTTAGAAAATTAAATGAACATTTCATAAAATTTTTGATCTAGACTATGAGATTAAACTAGAGATCTAGTCTAAATATATGCTGCCTATATCACATATATCAAAATTTTAAATTAGACCTTATGTTTTAGATCTGATTGCATCTAATGTAATATGTAAAACTTAAATGATCAAATCATAAAAAATTAAATAAGATCTAGTCTAAAATATATTTGAAAACTATCATGACATAGAATAGCAGATCTAAACTAGAGCATGCATTGTTTATGTCAAACATATATATTTAAAACATGCAATTTTTGATTTCAGATCTGATTACATCTTATGTAACATCTGAAAATCAGATAATTAGATCATAAAAAAATAATTTTAGATCAATATAAAGATAGATCTGGAAGCAGCAACCTGGCTCTGATACTAGTTGAAGGAAAAAATGAGTTTTCCTACTGCAGGATTCATTTGATTGGATCAGATTTGCAGCAAAATAATTTTTAAAAATTTTTTATGATCTGATCAGATCTAAGAGTTCTTAGATCTGATTAGATTGATCTAAAATAAGACATAAAATAAAAATAAAAATAGTGATAACAATTATCATCTGATCGGGTAAACCATTTATTCATTGTGATGATCTGACAACTGATCCGAGATTCTGATTGAGTTGCGCACGCATCCAACCTCTACTGATATCCACTTGGGTCAGATATAGAAGTCTCCACCTTCTAGATCTGATCTCCAAAGATTAGATCTGATGTCTTCCCATAGAATCTTCAAAACAAACTCCGAAGGCTGCATGTTCGTCTCATAAACACCATCATCTCTCGCTGATCTTCACGCCAATGGGATTTGATCTTTGCTTGCAGGTTTTGTCCAACTTTTAGGCATGGAGAAGAGAGAGAGGATCAGATGAGGAAGGTTTGGAGATGAATATTTTGGTAGGGCTTCATCATAGAGAAATGGTGATGCATAATAGCTTGCACAGGGCCCTATTTATAGACCTAGTCAAGAGTCCCTTTGCATATAACTTTGAACAGGTCAAAGTTTAACATGCAGAAGGGCTCCTCCATGATCTCCATTCCCCATATCATATTTTTCTGTATTTTATCATACAAAACTCAAAAATATGGCATGGAATAAAGGATAAGGAGAGTAGATGGTACAAACTCTTATCTCCCTAGACATTTGAATCAAATTCAAATGCTTTGATCAGTCAAATTAAATTTGAATGGGTGCCTTCTCTTATCTATCAGATGCATATGCCATAAAGGGGCATGCGCTCACAAACTCCACATAAATCCCATATGGATGTATGCCCTTAGATAAATTCTAGGAGGGGCATGCGCTCACAAATTCTACATAAATCCCATATGGACGTGTCCCCTTAGATAAATTCTAGGAGGCGCACGCCATATCTCTTCCTTCCTATATACTGGGTCAACATTTGACCCTTCTCCTATTTCCATCTTATGGGATTAAGACAAAATCTTTTCAAGTCCCATCCAATAGATTTATGTTAAGTCCTAATCAAGTTAGAACAAGTCTTGATCAGATTAGGACTCGATCCAGTCAGATAAAAAATATTCATCTAGAATTTTTGAGAGAGGCTTGTCCAAATTTCATCCCATAATTTTAGGATAAGCCCTAATATGGCAAAGACAACTCTTGTCTTGTTTTCATCTTACAGAATTTAGGACAAATTTTGATTAGGCTAGGACAAAATCCAGTCATATCAAGACAAATCCCTATAGAGTTTTCGGATAAGCCTTGTCCAAATAGTTTCACAAATTAGCAGGTGTTGTCCTATTTCCATCCGATGGATTAGGAAAAGCCTAGATCAGGTTAGAACAAGACTTTTCTGACCTGGACAAGTTACAGTCAGACTAGGACAAACCTATACAAGGCTCCTCGGTGAGCTAAATCCAATTTGGCTCAGTCAAGATGATCCAGAAAGACTATAGAAGGAGAATGTTAGGCTCAATCGTATGCTAGCATGATTTCCTTGAACCTAATTGGATCTAATCCAAATCAATCAAACTGGATTAGCTTAATTGATGACATCTAGATCCAAACCCTTATTTGTGTGATCCAGTTAGGTTTAATTCTATATGGTAATAAGATATGTCATGATCTCCATCATCGACATCATCGAAACACCTTTTGATGGACCAGAACTCTTTCAATTCACCCAATTAGAATCGTTGATCATCAAGATAATTCTAATTGATCCCAAAATTCATGAGTGATACCTAGCAATATATGGTGGCAACCCATCAAAATTGAATAGCAAACCTCTTGGTGTAGCTACTTGTGCGATTGGGTTTTTCTATCATGAGCTCCGACGGAATTAGGATTAAGGTGAACTCGTCAAACCAACACCCATCATATGAATGAATCATTTGATTCAAGTTCGATATGAAATCCTGATAGAAACTTCTTTCTATTATTTCATACTACCATAGCCATTGGTTTTAGGACTCAATCTTATGATCATCATAGAACTACTCCTCTTTTATCGAGGTTGATAGATCCCATCTTGGTGTGATCCAATTCCTACAATGAACATGCTATAGCCAATATATACCTCAGAATTTCGAATGGCTAGGAGATCGAGTTATGGTGTAGTTAAACTATAACACCCTTAAGGGAAACTACCAATATAGCTCAGATCAAAGAATCAGACACACGCTGCAGCATCGAGCTAGTCATCGACGAGATGGTAGGCTTCCTTATGACTGCTCAGATTGATCACGCTTAGTGCCCTCATTCTCTAACGAATATTTGTACTCTCACTCTGGTGTCTCCACATCGTAGACTCAAGACTCATCTATTCTAAAAAAATGATCGTACACCGATCTTTCGGATCTATCACCATCCTCATGATGATCCTACGATCGAGAGTAATTTATGAGTTAATTATGATAACACATGCCTTAAATTTTCAAATCTTGAGAATATATGTTATCATGCCTATTAACTCAATGGATGTATCATAGATACTTTAATATACAATGTGATAGAATAAATAATTCTTTAATTAATTTTAAATCAAAATTATAAAAATGTTTCTAGAAAGTATTTAACAAGTGTCAGTCAATCTGGCTTCTAGGGCACACATCTAACAACTGATGTGAGAAGTTCAGATGGATAGGGGTTGATGAGAAGAAAATCAACCAACTTTCAAGAGAAGATTGATTGAAAGAAGGTCGATTGAAGGAAACTTTTTTGACATTCGAAAAAAGATTGACCGAAAGGAGGTCGATTGATGAATCTTGTCTAGATGGAGCGGAAGGAGGTTTGCTTGGCGAGAACCTGCCTAGTGATTGAGGGAAGATCGATCAGTAAGAACCTAGTGGGAGATTGTCATGGGTGAATGATCTATAAACTCTCGTAGCTTTTTCGTTGCTTTAAAGCTCAGCTATTTTCAAGGACGTCCGAAGGCTACTAAAAGAAGGTGAGATCCTTTATCTTACGTATTCAGAGTCCTTGGTGTAGGAATTCAGAGGCCTGCCACTCTCCATAGATTGTAGGAGTTCGTTCGGAGAGAAGTTTTGTTGATTTGATATCGATCCAATGTTAAACAGCTTGGATGGATTTTTAGTCAGGAGGAGGTTCAAGTAGCATCGAGGTCGGTCAGACCAGACCATGATAAGGCCCTTTACTCAGCTATCTGGGGGCTGCCATCATCGTTCAAACTCATCTGGGCAAAATTTACAATGCCCTGTAGGTTCTGGAATTATCCGAAGGAGCTAGGAATTGGAGCAAAGAACATCGGTCGATAAGTTCAGATTGGAGGACTACAGTCTTGGCGCCTAAGCAAAAACTCTTCAATCATTGGAGTTAGGTGTGGTCGTCTTTGTCGGATGAAGTCACCTCAAGGCTTGGCATTCTATTGGACTTCGGCAGGAAAGAGTTTACACCCAACACTTGTCAAACCCAAGATCTGTCACATGAATTAATTATTCGATTTGAGTCCAATGTGAAATCCTAATAAAAACTCTTTCTATCATCTTCACTCTGCCATGGCCATGGGCTTAAGGACTCAATCTCATGATTATCATAGGGCTGCTCCTCATCTACCGAGGTAGGTAGATCTCCTATTGGTGCAATCCAATTCCTACAATGAACATGCTATAGCCAACATACACCTCAGAGTTCTGAATGGCTAGGAGATCGAGTTATGATGTAGTCAAACTATAACACCCTCAAGATGAACTATCGATGTACCTCAGGTCAAAGAACCATACACACCACTGCAGCATCGAGGTAGTCATCGACGAGAAGATAGACTTTCTTATGACTACTCGAGGTGGTCACACTCAGTGCTCTCGTTCTTTAACGAGTACTTATACTCTCACTCTGGTGTCTCCATACCATAAACTCAAGATACATCTATTCTAAGAAAGTGATTATACACCACCTTTCAGATCAATCACCATCTTCGTGATGATCCTACGGTCGGAAACAGTTTATGAGTTAATTATGAAAATTCATGTCTCAAATTTTCAACTCTCAAAAATATGAATTATCATTACCATTAACTCAAAGGATGTATCACAAACACTTTTAAATACATACTGTGATAGAAAATAACTCATTTATTAGTTTATAATCAAAATTATAAAATTATTCTTAGAAGTGTATTACAAGTGTCAGCCAATCTAGCTTCTAAGACACCCATCTAACACAACCCATGTATATCTAAGGGTAGGTTCATAACTAATTATTTTTTAAAATAATTTTTAGTAATTTAATTTTATCCCAGGTATCTTTTCAGTAAGTTAGGGCCTCCACTAAAAGTTTTGGTTAGGTCCAACTATTAACATGACCATACTTGGTCCATCTAACTAACGAATGATTAAGCCCAACCATGGTTGGTCAACCTAACCATCATTTAGATAGATACAGCCAAGAAATCATATTATGAATAATAATTTCATTAGCCAAAAGGCACCAGGCCTTTGGGCCTCCAATGATTATCAAACTAATGGACTCATTATCATCCACTTAATGGGAGGCTATGATCTAGTTATCACCATAACTATTTTATTTTTAGGAATCTAATAATTTTAGAGGATTTAATTGATTTGATTTAAAAATAGAGAGAATGAGTCAGCCAATTTTGATCCTTCCACCAACTTCATCAAGTTAGATAAACAAGGATCTAATTCAAACCGGCATTAGGAGCACCTAAATCAGTCATACTAATTTATCTAATTGACATGGATGAGCCTAAATCACTAAGTGATCTAATCAAAATCTAATTCATCAGGATGGCCAGGTAAGTGAGATCAGTAGAAGAGATATGCCATTAACTCATCAAAGATCGAATCAGTGTGAGTAGCTCCCAATTAAAAATCACTAGTCAGATTGCCAAACTTATCTTAAATACCATCCGATTTATTAGTTTTAATTTGATCAATCTAGTAATTTTGGATTCGATCGCGTAGTCAGGAATCAAGTCCATCTTGATTCCTGTTAAAGACATGGACTTGACCAACTATAACTATTATAATTGATCTAGAGAATCCTTAACCTAATCTAAGACAACTATTGATTAGATTCAGTCAATTCTCTTATTAAGTCCATTCTTTAATCTAACTTTAGGTCCAACCTAATTAATGGACCTAATTTTTACTAACCCATTAACCCAATGTGTTATGATTTATGTCTTAGGATCTTCAACACACAATTCTAATTAATCAATCCTTAATTCTTAATTAAGTTTTGGGTTGAGAGTTGGGGTTCAACATTTCAAAAATAATTTTTATATTTGTAAAAGGTTTTTACAACATGGTTCTACCAATTAGTTGCATGTTTGAATCATAATCAATATACACATATAACAAACATGAAAAAATATTTTAGATCTAATCTAAACATGCTCATGAAATTGAAACTATTTCAATTTTAATCAATCATAAATCATTTTAGATTAGATCTAACATATTTATGATAAAAAAATTAGATTAAAACTCTTTTAATTAGATCATAAATTTTTTTAGATCTAATATAAAATTTTATGATCAGGATTTTAGATTTACATGCACTAGGACAACCTCTCCACTGTAAGAGATAAACCTTATAATAAGACAATCTTATGGTGCGTGCAATCTAAAATTTTATTTTTAGATTTAATCATCAGATTATAAATTAGATCTAATCTAAAAATATAATCTAATCATGCATAAAATTATGTAATAAAATAACATGGCTCTGATACCAATTGAAGAAATCGATCTAGGATTTTAGGATTAGATTTTAAAATTTTTTTAGATCTATGCAGAGAAAGTCATGAATTAATCATATTAATTCATAATAAAATATAAAAAAAGGCATTGATCCATGGTTCCTAAAATCAAAAAATTAGATCACCAAATATCAAAAATTAGATGATATCAACCACTTGAATCTTTTTGATCTGAAGGAAAATCCTGATTTTCGGACCAGGTTCGTTCAGATCTGATCAGATCAAGAGATATATTTCAAAATTTTTTTTCTTTGATCTAATCAGATCTTGATATGTTTCAGATCTGATTCTTATTATTTTAATAAATAAAATAAAATAAGATAAATTAAATCAAATTTAATTTACCTGATTTGGGTAATCCTATTACCCTGTTGATGATCCTGTATTGCAGCGGAAGGTTCTGGATCTAGCCACGCAAGCGCCTGGCCTCTACCGGTATCCACTCGGGCTTGGATCTGGAGATCCTCTTCTTCTCTATCACATCCTCCAAAAATCAGATCTGGATCTGATCTGGAGGATCTTCAAAACTCCTTTTGAAGATCAGCAGTCGTCCTTTGCAGCAGCGCAGCCTTCTTGCTTTTGATCGCCTTTCTTTGATCTGAATCGCACCAACCAAAATCCAAAACTCCTTTTGGACGTGGAGAGGAAGGGGAGAAGGTGGTTTGGCATGGAGGAAGGAGGGAGAGGCAGCCTTGGGGCGTGGGAATTGTAATTTCAATCACTCATCAGTTTGAGTTGGGCGCAGGGTCTTATTTATAGACTAAGCTGTGATCCAACTCCTCTTTCTTCCCAACCAATCACAACCCTTTGTGAAATCAGATCTAAATCTGATTGGTGGGAATAGAGTCCCCTGGATTCCTCCTTAGAGGGTGCCTAAGACCAGTCAAAGTTGGTTCTTAGGAGAACTCTAATTGGAATCCAAAAAGGGAGATGGAGTCCTTGTCCAACAAGGACTCCTAGGCGCCTCCAACTTGGGCACACGCCAAGGGTGGCGTGCGCCCTCTTCCTTGCCAGGTTCTGGCAGGGGGACAGGCCCCCACCAGCTCTCCAATAGGTGCATGACATGTGGTCAAAAGTCAAAGTGTCAATGGTCAACATTTGACCAGTCAAAGGTAGACTTTTGACCAAAGTCAAAGAACAAGAAATGGCAGGTGACCAAAAATGGCAGGTAATGTCTTACAAAATAAGACAACCTTTTCTGACTTGGACAACCTCCAGTCAGACCATATGAAGGCCTCTGATTGAGCACAAACTCCTTTGGCTCAGTCAGGACAACTTATTTATGATAGTAAAAGAAGAACGTTAGGTTCAATCGAGTGCTAGCACGATTTTCCTTGAACCTAATTGAATCTCATTCAGATCAATTGAACTAGATCAGTTCAATTGATGATCACCAGATTCAAACCCTTGTTTGTGTGACCCAGTTAGGTTCAGTTCTGTATGGTAATGGGATATGTCATGATCTCTATCATCGACATCATCGAAACTCCTTTCGATGGATCAGAACTCTTCTGATTCGAACAGCTAGAATGATCGATCATCTAAATCATTCTAATTGCTCCCAAAATCCACCAGTGACACCTAGCAGTATATGGTGGCAACCCATCAGAGCTGAATGCGAACCTCTTGGTGCAGCTACCTGTGTGATTAAGTTCTTCTATCTTGAGCCCCGATCAGATTAGGGTTAAGGTGAACTCGTCAAACCCTAGTCTCTGTCATATGATGTAATCATTCGATTCGAGTCCAATGTGAAAATCTAAATAGAAACTCTTTCTATTATTTCACTCTGCCATGGCCATGGGCTTCTGGACTTGATTCTCATGATCATCATAGGGCTGCTCCTCTACCACCGAGGTAGATAGATTCCATCTTGATGCAATCCAGTTCCTACAATGAACATGCTATAGCCAACATACACCTCAGGGTTCCATATGGCTAGGAGACCGAGTAATGGTGTAGTCAAACTATAACACCCTCAAGGTGAACTGCCGATGCACCTCAGGTCAAAGAACCAGACACACTACTGCAGCATCGAGTCAGTCATTGACGAGAAGGTAGACTTCCCTAATGACTACTCGAGGTGGTCACGCTCAGTGCCCTCGTTCTCTAACGAGTACCTGTACTCTCGCTCCGGTGTCTCCACACCGTAGACTCAAGACTCATCTACTAAAGAGAAGCGATTGTACACCAACCTTCCGGATCAATCACCATCCTCGTGATGATCCTATGGTCGGGAGCATTTTATGAGTTAATAATGATTATTCATGTCTTAAATTTTCAACTCTTGAAAATATGAATTATCATTACCATTAACTCAAAGGATGTATCACAGACACTAAATACACATATGTGATAGAAAATAACCCATTTTATTGATTATAGTCAAAATTATAATTTTGCCCCTAGAAGTGTATTACAAGTGTCAGCCAATTCTGGCTTCTAGGGCACATATATCTAACAATCTCCCACTTGTCCTAAAGCCAATTGGCTACAAGTCTAAGTCCCATCTTCTCAAGGTGGGCTTCGATCTTCTGCTGGCCCAACGGCTTTGTAAGTGGGTCTGCCACATTATCTGTGGAGTTGACTCTCTTGACCTCGACGTAACCCTTCTCGAGGTAATCGCGGATGAGGTGGTATCGCCGCTCAATATGCTTGGATTTCTGGTGAGACCTCGGCTCCTTAGCAAGGGCTATGGCGCCATTGTTGTCGCAGTATAGAGGAATGGCATCTGATGGCATTACTCCAATTTCTGCAGCAAACTTCTTGTACCAGAATGCTTCCTTCGCAGCCTCTGATGCAGCGATATATTCTGCTTCCATGGTGGAATCTGCTATCACCGTTTGCTTGGAACTCTTCCAGCTGACAGCACCACCATTGCACACAAACAGACTCCCAGATGTCGACTTTCGATCATCTATATCGGACATGAAATCCGAGTCTGTGTATCCCTGGACTTGGAGTTCTCCATTACCAAAGACCAACATCATATCCTTAGTTCTTCTCAAGTACTTAAGGATACATTTCACAGAAGTCCAGTGTTCTTCACCTGGATTTGACTGATATCTGCTTGTGACACTCACAGCATGGGCTATATCAGGTCGTGTACATAGCATGGCATACATGAGGCTCCCTATTGCAGAAGCATAAGGGATCTTGCTCATGCGTTCTATTTCCTCAGGTGTGCTGGGGCACATCTTCTTGGAAAGATGAATACCATGTCTGAAGGGTATTAATCCCCTCTTAGAGTTTTCCATACTAAACCTCTTTAGTACTTTCTCTATGTACATCTTCTGTGAAAGTCCTAGCATCCTATTCGGTCTATCCCTATAGACCTTAATTCCTAGAATAAAGGATGCTTCGCCTAGGTCTTTCATGGAGAATTCCTTGGACAACCATAATTTGACTGTTGTCAACATGGGAATATCATTCCCAATAAGGAGGATGTCATCCACGTACAATACGAGGAAGACAACAGCGCTCCCACTGACCCTTTTTGAAAACACATGGTTCCTCTTCATTTTTGATGAAACCAAACTTTTTGATCACATCATTGAAACGAGTGTTCCAGCTCCGAGATGCTTGCTTAAGTCCATATATGGACCTTTGCAGCTTGCAAACCTTGTGATCAGTATCACTGGATGTGAAACCTAGCGGCTGTTCCATATAGATATCTTCCTCAAGATATCCATTTAAGAATGCCGTTTTCACGTCCATTTGCCATATTTCATAATCGAAATAGGCTGCAACGGCAGCAAGCAATGTGCGGATGGATTTTAGCATAGCCACTGGGGAAAAGGTATCCTGATAGTCAATGCCTTCGCGTTGACTATAACCTTTTGCCACTAGTCTAGCCTTGAATGTCTCCACATTCCCATCTGCACCAATCTTTCTCTTGAAGATCCATTTACACCCAATAGGTACTATACCTTCTGGTGGATCTACCAAGGTCCAGACTTGGTTTGAGTGCATCGAGTCAATTTCTGACTGCATTGCCTCTAGCCATTTCTCGGAGTCGATATCTGATATCGCCTCGTTGTAGGTTTTGGGATCATCACCATGAGCACCATTACCTACGAGGAACATTTTCCTCTACTTCCTCTGAAATAATACCTAAGTATCTTTCAGGGGGACGGAAAACTCTTTCCGATCTACGAGGTGGAGGAGGTAGTGTTCTTATTGGCTCAACCTGATTTGGTTCCAATTGGTCCTTAGCTCGTTGTACTTGTGAGACTTTCTCATCAAGCTTGAATCTGCTTTCCAATGCCGCTATCTTGAATAAACTATTTTTCAAGAAAGATGGCATGTCGACTCACAATCACATTGTGGTCTTCTGGAATGTAGAAATAGTATCCTAATGACTCTTTAGGATATCCTATGAATCGAGCTCTGAAGGACCTAAACTCTAACTTGTCCGCTTGTTGTCTTTTGACATGAGCCGGACAACCCCAAATTCTGAGATGACTCAGACTTGGTTTCTTACCGTGCCATATCTCATACGGTGTGGTAGGAACGGTTTTAGAGGGAACCCTATTCAGTAGATAAATTGAAGTTAACAATGAGTGTCCCCAAAGAAAATCAGGGAGGTCTGTGAAGCTCATCATGGATCGAACCATATCCAATAGAGTCCGATTTCTCCATTCTGAAACCCCGTTGAGTTGAGGTGTTCCTGGTGGAGTCCATTGAGAGACTATGCCATTTTTCCTTAGATAGTCTAGGAATTCCCGGCTAAGGTATTCACCTCCTCGATCTGATCGAAGAACCTTAATGGGTTTTTCCAGTTTGTTTTTCTACTTCATGTCTGAATTCTTTGAACTTTTCAAAAGCTTCAGACTTGTGTCTCATAAGATACACATACCCATACCTAGACAGATCATCGGTAAAGGTAATGAAGTAGACAAAATTGCCTCTAGCCGGCACATCAAATGGGCCGCACACATCAGTATGTACTAGGGCAAGGAGATCTGTGGCCCTCTCCCCCATGTCCAACAAAAGGGAGTTTAGTCATTTTGCCTTGAAGACAAGATTCACAAGTTGGATATGACTCGGAAAGTCAATGGACTCAATAGCCCATTTTTCTCCAATTTGTTGATCCTATCTTCTGCTATATGACCTAATCTCAGGTGCCATAGATATCTGTCGTTTGGACTATCCCTAGGTCGTTTGGCATTCACGTTTTGCTCGATAGTTAGAACAGGTACATCAATATGTAGCTGATAAAGACCATTAATAAGGAAACCATTTGCAATTTTATTTCTTTCATAAAGAATGTTACAATGGTCCTTAAAGAAGGTAATCACATAGCCTTCTTGTGCTAAGCATGAAACAGAAATCAAATTCCTGCTAGCTGCAGGCACATAATAACAGTCTTTCAAAACTAAGTCTAAACCAGATGGTAATCGAAGAGGGTATGTTCCCACGGCTACTGCAGCAACTCTTGCTCCATTACCGATGCGTAGGATCATGTCTCCATCCCTCAGCCTCCTGCTATCCTCAAGACCCTGCATAGGAAGTGCACAGATGAGCACTAGAACCAGAGTCAAGCACCCAACTGGATGCAGAAGAAACCGTAAGGTTAGACTCAATAACGAGCATACCTCCAGAAGGACCTTCCTTCTTGTTCTTCAGGGTGGCCAGGTAAGTAGGGCAGTTCCGCTTCCAATGGCCGTCGCTGTTGCAATGGAAACACTTTTCCTTTGACATCGGCCTTTTTCTTCGGCTTCTGCCTTCTTCTTCTTTGATCCTTCCACCTTTTGCTTTTTCACAGACTTCTTTTTCTTTCCATAAGACTTTCTTTTGGAAGAAGTCCGTTTCCATAGCAAGAACTGAGCCTTTAGAACCTTTCATAGAAAGCTCAGCGGTAACCAGCATATTCATTAATTCGGCCAAGGAATTTTGAAGTTTATGCATGTGGTAATTCATGATGAATTGCCCATATGCATCAGTCAAGGATTGCAGAATAATATCGTTCTGCAGATCCAAGTCCAACTTCACACCGAGCTTCTCAAGCTCTTCCATGTCCTTGATCATTGTCAGACAGTGATCTTGGACTGACTGCCCATCACGCATCTTAGCCTTAAAAAGTCATTTCGTGACTTGATATTTGGCTGCGCGACTCTGTTCACCAAACATCTCCTGCAGGTGAGCCAACATTTGGCGAGCAGTCCCGATATCTTCATGTTGGCGCTGGAGCTCATCAGACATCGAGCCCAACATGTAATATCTGGCCTTATTATCTTCGTCTATCCATTTTTCCAGAGACGCTCTCTGTTCAATGGATGGACGGGCTGGTAAGGTGGGAGGGTCCTGGTCCAAAACATGGGTTAACTTCTCGAAACCCAAAACTATTTTGTAGTTCCTGAGCCAATCTTTATAATTGGGTCCAGTCAGTCTATGTGTGTCCAGGATACGTGCCAATGGGTTGGACGCAGACATTTTTCTGTAGAGAGTCAAAGATTCTAGTTAGATACTGTAATTTTGACTTGACCAATTTATTTAGGGATTTTATTTTTAAACAAATTAGCTCCCACTATTTTCTCGGATCCCTACACTCCCTCTGTAGAGATGCAAAAATCTCCACGATTAATGATTTCTAGTGGGTGGTGCGGTCTCACCAACTGACTCATCACCTCACCTAACAGTTATTGGTGATGGGTTAGCCAATGAGTGAACAACTCTTGTTCAATGATTCTCTAATCATGGTGCACCCAAACTTGGTCTCTAATTCATGAATCTCACCGTATCCGAAATATTGATCCACTCCTTAGTTAAGTCAGACCCACCATTTGCATAGACTGGGTTCCTAATTGAGTCTCTCACCGTATCCGAAATATTGAGCCCAACTCATCCTCCAGCCCATAGCATCCAATGCCTAATAGACATGGTTGCATCTTCCCGGTGCAACTGAGCCACTGTATCCAGCCGAGAACAATCAACCCCGGAAAAAGGGCCCGCACATCTACAATGGTGGAAGACCTCAGACTTAATCTTTTCTTAGGGAGAATTGATTCAGGTCTCATTAAACTAGACTTGGCATTAGTCATAACAATTATGACTAACCTAGTGGCATGGGTTAGCTCGGATTATTGACCACCTCAGATCAGAACTGTGTCAACAGATATGGCCAGGTAAGTGAGACCGGTGGAAGGAATATGCCATTAACTCGTACAAGAATGCATTCAGGTCGAGTAGCTTCCAATTAAAAACCAGTCGGTCGTATGTGCCAAACTTACCTTAGACACCAAATTGTTGAGTCAGAACCAATTGGGTTAGCCTACAATCCAGACTCTAACCTCTGAGCCTAATTAGGTCTTGCTTGATCGTGACTCGATCTTGACCCAGACTTAATCCTATTAGGCTGGTCAATTTAAGCATTGTTGATCCCATCTAACCAACTCTTGATTCGGTTTGATCAACCGCTTAGACCTAATTGAGCTACCCAAGCCCGAACCCAGTATTATGAATATGTCTTAGATCTGAAATTCTCAATTTTAGACCTAATTAATATTCCATAATCTTAATTTTTAATTAAGTAGGGTTCATAAACAAAATATGCACAATAAATCCTAGGGTTTCAGGATCTAGGATCTAGGGTTTTGCAGAAAGTAAGTTTTGGGTTTCTGATTAAGGACGAACACGCAGCACCCCTACACATCATAAGAACACCCCATCGAATGGAAAGAGAGGGCCTTTAAACCCTTCTTCATTCTTATGACCGGACGGCCAAGAGGAACGCCTTAATCAGGAACATGCAATACTACAAAACAGTTTTAGATCTATATCATATATCTCATATACAAATTAGATCTAATCATGGCATATTTTGCATACATCTCATGTATCGAATCATGCATATTTTCAGATCTAAATTATCTCATAATAATCTAAAAAATTAGATTTAAATTGATCTAATCAAAATAAATTCTAATCTAGATAATTATGTAGAACTATTCTACAACTAGTCTAGACATGCATCAATCATATCTCATATGATATTTAAAATTAAATAATTTTTATTTGCTATTTTTTAGATGTTATTATAACATTATAATATCAAAAAATAGTAAATAAATAGATCTAAAATATGATTTAATCAGATTAAATCAAAAACATGCAAGACTATTCTATAGAACTATTCTATTTTAGAACTAGTCATGCATATTTTCTAATCTTAGATCCAAATCATTTAATTTTAATTTTTTCTGATTTCAGATCTGATCACATCTCATGTGACATCTGAAACTCATTTATTTTCTAATTAAAATAAATTTAAAATTAGATCTAAATACTTTTAGAACCTTGGCTCTGATACCAGTTGAAGGAAAATCCTGATTTCTCGGTCCAGGTTCGTTCAGATCTGATCAGATCAAGAGATATATTTCAAAAATTTTTCTCTTTGATCTATATTAGATCTAGGATATTTTAGATCTAATTATTATTATTTTAATAAATAAAATAAAATTAGAATAAATTAAATCAGATTTAACTTACCTTGATATGGGTAATCCTATTACCCGTTGATGATCCTGTATGCAGCGGAAGGTTCTGGATCTAGCCACGCAAGCGCCTGGCCTCTACCGGTATCCACTCGGCTTGGATCTGGAGATCCTCTTCTTCTCTATCACATCTCCAAAAATCAGATCTGGATCTGATCTGGAGGATCTTCAAAACTCCTTTTGAAGATCAGCAGTCGTCCTTTGCAGCAGCGCAGCCTTCTAGCTTTCAGTCGCCTTTCTTTGATCTGGATCGCACCAACCAAAAATCCAAAACTCCTTTTGGACGTGGAGAGGAAGGGGAGAAGGTGGTTTGGCATGGAGGAAGAGGGGAGAGGTAGCCTTGGGCGTGGGGAATTGTAATTCAATCATCATCTGAGTTTGAGTTGGGCGTAGGATCTTATTTATAGACTAAGTGTGATCCAACTCCTCTTCTTCCCAACCAATCACAACCCTTTGTGAAATCAGATCTAAATCTGATTGGTGGGAATAGAGTCCCCTGGATTCCTCCTTAGAGGGTGCCTAAGACCAGTCAAAGTTGGTTCTTAGGAGAACTCTAATTGGAATCCAAAAAGGAGATGGAGTCCCTGTCCAATAGGGACTCCTAGGCGCCTCCAACATGGGCACACGCCAAGGGTGGCGTGCGCCCTTCTCCTTGCCAGGTTCTGGCAGGGGGACAAGGCCCCCACCAGCTCTCCAATAGGTGCATGACATGTGGTCAAAAGTCAAAGTGTCAATGGTCAACATTTTGACCAGTCAAAGGTAGACTTTTGACCAAAGTCAAAGAACAAGAAATGGCAGGTGACCAAAAATGGCAGGTAATGTCTTACAAAATAAGACAACCTTTTCTGACTTGGACAACCTCCAGTCAGACCATATGAAGGCCTCTGATTGAGCACAAACTCCTTTGGCTCAGATCAGGACAACTTATTTATGATAGCAAAAGAAGAACGTTAGGTTCAATCGAGTGCTAGCACGATTTCCTTGAACCTAATTGAATCTCATTCAGATCAATTGAACTAGATCAGTTCAATTGATGATCACCAGATTCAAACCCTTGTTTGTGTGTGACCCAGTTAGGTTCAGTTCTGTATGGTAATGGGATATGTCATGATCTCTATCATCGACATCATCGAAACTCCTTTCGATGGATCAGAACTCTTCTGATTCGAACAGCTAGAATGATCGATCATCTAAATCATTCTAATTGCTCCCAAAATCCACCAGTGACACCTAGCAGTATATGGTGGCAACCCATCAGAGCTGAATGCGAACCTCTTGGTGCAGCTACCTGTGTGATTAAGTTCTTCTATCTTGAGCCCCGATCAGATTAGGGTTAAGGTGAACTCGTCAAACCCTAGTTTCTGTCATATGATGTAATCATTCGATTCGAGTCCGAATGTGAAAATCTAAATAGAAACTCTTTCTATTATTTCACTCTACCATGGCCATGGACTTCTGGACTTGATTCTCATGATCATCATAGGGCTGCTCCTCTACCACCGAGGTAGATAGATTCCATCTTGATGCATCCAGTTCCTACAATGAACATGCTATAGCCAACATACACCTCAGGGTTCCATATGGCTAGGAGACCGAGTAATGGTGTAGTCAAACTATAACACCCTCAAGGTGAACTGTCCGATGCACCTCAGGTCAAAGAACCAGACACACTACTGCAGCATCGAGTCAGTCATTGACGAGAAGGTAGACTCCCTAATGACTACTCGAGGTGGTCACGCTCAGTGCCCTCGTTCTCTAACGAGTACCTGTACTCTCGCTCCGGTGTCTCCACACCGTAGACTCAAGACTCATCTACTAAAGAGAAGTGATTATACACCAACCTTCCGGATCAATCACCATCCTCGTGATGATCCTATGGTCGGGTGCATTTTATGAGTTAACAATGATTATTCATGTCTTAAATTTTCAACTCTTGAAAATATGAATTATCATTACCATTAACTTAAAGGATGTATCATAGACACTAAATACATATATGTGATAGAAAATAACCCATTTTATTAATTATAATCAAAATTATAATTTTGCCCCTAGAAGCGTATTATAAGTGTCAGCCAATTCTGGCTTCTAGGGCACATGTATCTAACATGATCCAGGCTTGAGATGTTTGCTCCGAGCTACACATATATCCAACCTCTACGAGTTATCCACACGAGCCCTCGATTGTAGATCTGAAGTTCGATGCCTGAAAATTAGCACAGTATACTAGTACTATATTGATCCTTCTTCGACGGTCGATCTGGATCTTTCTTTCTTCAAGCGTGGACTCTCTAACCTTCAAAAGTCGAGAAAGATGATTCATGACACTGAGACACCTTTCAAAATCATAAAAAGGATGGAGGAAGATATGTAGAAAATAAACCCTAGAAGAAGATCCTCTTCTTCTTCTTTGTTCTCTCACCAATATTGAGATTTTTCTCTCCACAAAATTCTAATGCCCAAGGTATTTGCACCCAAGTTTTTTCACATCTCAATAGCCCTCTCAAGTCTCTAAAATCCATGAAAAAATCAGGTCAAAAAATATTTTATAGATGGAGATATGTAGGAATCCTTGACTAGGTCAAATACCTAGTCAAGAGATATCCAAATAGGGCTAGAATTAGGGCACCCAACTCTTGGGCACTCCCTCCTTTTCTACTATGGATCATCAGGTTTTGTCACACAAAACCTCTCTTAAAAGCCATGAAAAAATCACCAAAAAATCAGGAATGTGGACGACAAAAAGAGGGAGGAGTTTTAGTTGCTTAAAATTCTATCTCATAGAATTTAAATCAACTCAAACTCTTTCTTTGACTTGGTCCATCTTAAATTTTCCATGAAAGAAAGAAGGGGACTTGGAGTGTGTGTGGAGGCCTAGGAGAGAATATTTTTATGAAAAAATTCAAAGAAAAAATGCATGGGCATTGGGAATTAGGATGGTGCAAGGAAATAGGAGTCCTATTCTCACTAGGACTCCTAGTTTGACTTGGTCTAATTTGATTCTTGGACCAAATTAAATCAGGTGTTGACCCAAAGATTGATTTTGATGATGATAAAGAGTTTTGAGTATAAGTTATAAAATCTAACTATGCTTATAAGGATGTGCAGTTTCAAAATTCCAAGTGCTCATAATTTTTCAAGTATTTTTCGATATTTTAATGAAGATTAAATTAAGTCAAAAAGATAAATCTAGTCTACAAATCAATTTGAAGAAGAAAGGATCACAAGTAGTCTTCAGCATGCATGGCATGTAAACTGGGCCGATCCAGTCCAAAATCGAGCCGACCTAGTCTGAGTAAAATTAGAAGACAGAAAGTACAGAAAGATAAATTTTTAAAATCCATGGGATTAAGCCAACTCAGCTATAAACTGAGCCAACCCAATGTCTGTAATGGTTAGTTTTTAGATCTACAGCTTTTTCATCCCATGAGCTTTTCAATGGCTATTTTCTCATCTCCAATGGCTAGATCTCTTTCTATAAATTTTCTAGATGTCAAGAAGTGATGGAATACCTCAAGGATATATAAGAAAACCTTTGGAAGCATTGAAAAGAAGGTTTTGGATGATTTATTGAGTATTCATTGAGAAAGCCAAAAAGAGTGAACTGAAAAAAGAAGGGAAGGAGTGATATTTAGACATTCTTTTATCCTTTCATCATCCTCAAAATAGAGAGAAGTGAGGCTATTGATATTGTAGATCTTCACCTACCTCTCAAGCATTCAAGAAGAAGAAATCAACTCTACAAGCAAAGCAATTCAAATTTTCTTCTCTTGAATTTTATAGAGTTTATTTTAAATTATATTTTTATATTTTATTTCAAGTTTCTTAGGGTGAGAAACTTGGATTGGTTTAGGCCTTGAATTGGATGATTGTATTGGTTTGATTGGTGAGCTAAGGTTAAAATCAATCAGGATTGATTGTTAGTCCAGAGAAAATGATCACTTATGAGATTTTGGTTGGTGATCCAGGAAAAATCAATTGGATTGATTATAATTCCAAAAAATAATCTTGTACGATTTTGGTTGGTGAGCTAGAAAAAACTAATTGGATTTGATTGTGAGCTTGAAAAATAATCAGATTGTAATTCTTGTTGAAAATTATAGTTGAATTCTCAAGGGATATACTTGGAGAGTGGACATAGGTGCTGAGTTTAGCATCGAACTACTATAAAATGATTGTATTCATGATTGTGTGCTTTTGTTTCATTACTTTTATTCACTGCACAGTATATAGCATATTTCATTTGGTACTTAGTTTAATCTGCTCGTATCTTAAGTTTAAATTTGAAATATCCAATTCACCCCCTCTCTTGGGTAGCCATAGTTGGGCAATAATTGGTATCAGAGCGGGTGCTCTAAATTTTTTTTTTGATCTAGAGTTAAAGATCTTATGGTTGACCCATTTGATTTTTTGTTGAGTGAAGGACACTCAACCATTAGACCTTCTTTTATTAATGGCACCAATTATACTTATTAGAAAGCTAGAATGAGAATTTTTATTCAAGCACAAGATTATGATATGTGGAATATCATACTCAATGGTCCTTACACATCCGCAATAATTATCAATGATATGTGTGTACCTAAACCAAAAAAAGATTGAAATGAGCTAGATAAAAAGCTAGCTCAATTAAATGATAAAGTTATTAATATTCTATATTGTACTTTAGATTATAATGAATTCAATAGAATATCAACATGTTTATCTACAAAAAAGATTTGGGATAGACTTGAAGTGATCCATGATGGTACAAGTCAAGTCAAAGAATCTAAAATAAATATGTTGATTCATAAATATGAGTTGTTCAAAATGGAACCCCATGAGATAATAAGTGAAATGTTTACAAGATTTACTAAAATTATAAATGAATTAAAGAGTCTTAGAAAAAACTATTCCAATAGTGATCTTGTATGCAAAATTCTTAGGTTCTTACCGAAGGCTTGAAAAGCAAAAATAATAGCAATTCAAGAAGCTAAGGACTTTTGCAAGCTTGCTTTGAAAGAATTAATCGGTTCGCTCATGACACATGAGCTTAATATGAACCAAAGCATGGAGGAGAAAAAGATGAAGAAGACAACTCTTGTACTCAAGTTATCGGCTATTGAAGAAAGTTCAAGTGACTCTACCGAGGATTCGGAAGATGATGAAGAAATGGTGATGATTACAAGAAGGTTCATGAGATTCATGAGAAAGAAGAAAAATTTTAAACCAAGAAGAGAAAAAGAGGAAAAGAATCAACATAAAAAATATAGAAAGGACTATCCGCCATTGAAAAAGAGCTTAATAAAATTAAGAAGAAAAGCTATATTGGCTAATTGGAAAAGTAGTGAGAGCTTAAATTTTGAAGAAGAGTCATCCTCAAGTGAAGAAGAGATAAACCTATGCTTGATGGATCACAATGAAGAGATAAGCTTAAATCAATCAAATGATTTTACTTTTGATGAACTACATAATGCATTTTCTAAATTATTTAATGATTTTAAAAGGCTTTCTAAAAGGAATAAAGATCTTAAGAAGGATAATCAAAATTTGAATAAAAATAAAGATAGATTAGAAGAAGATAAGAAAGATTTGCAAATAAAACAAGATGACTTAATTAAACAAAATGAAAGTATACAAAAGAAAGTAGATAGATTAAAATCCATAGTAGATGAAAAGAATAAATTATTAAAAAAAATATTTTAAAAGAAAAGAATGCTTTGGCTAAAGAAAAAGAAGTACTTATTAAATCTGAAAAATCTTTGGTTGAAGAAAATATTAGGCTAAAAATAAAATTTAAAAAATCAAAATTTTATATGGAAGAAAAAGAAAACTTGCTACAAGAAAAGAAATCTCTTTTGGAAGAAAATATCAATTTAAAAAAAAAGATTAAAAGATTGAAGCCTATGCTTAACAAGTTTATAATTGACTCTCAAAAGCTTCAATCTATTTTAATCAATCAAAAAACTATTTTCGATAAAGCTGGAATTGGCTATAATTTATTAAGAAAATAAAAATATGTAAATAATATATTTAGCAAAGCTTATTCTGAAAATCATTCTTTAGTTTGCTTTAAATGCAACAAAATTAGCCATAAAATTTTTGAATGCAATGCTAAGCAAATTGGTCATACCTTAATTAAGTAAATATGGGTTCCAAAAGAAACCATAAGCTCTAACCTCAATGGACCCAAAATGGCTTGGGTACCAAAATTTAGTAAATGATTTTTGTCGGTATGCCAAGCATCCAATGAAGTGAAAGGAGCTAATTCTTATGGATGGATGGCTTAGATTTAAGAAAATGGATAACGATATTTGGTAATAGCTAGACCTTTCTCTGCATCATATCATCAATATATTTTGAATTTATTTAGAATGAATAATTGATTTTGATGATTTATTCATGCTTATCATGATCATACCCTATGACTTGAATGTTTTGATCTATTGCTTAAAACTAGTATATCATTTTAATTGATTATTTTTGTGCTTATATTTTTATCCTAAATTTAGCATGCTTGTTTAAGCCCTTGTATCATGTTTAGTTTTCTTAAAATTCAGTATGATACTTTAGCTTTCCCATACCAAATATGGATTCAAGAAACTTAAATTGAAAGAAGCATAATTGTCTATAAATCTATTTAATCACAAAAATGATAAATAAACTAAGTTTTGACAATCCCATGTAAGATGCTTAATTATTGACTAAATACTTAAAGATAAGACACTCTAGTCATAAAAGATCAAGTGCTTGACTTTAATAATTTATATTATATCTTAGCTTGATCTTAACTTTTGAAGTCTTTATCTAGTTTTCCTTTGACCTAATTTGATATGATCTTGTTTGATTTGATTGATTATCATACTACCAATTGAATATCAAATGATTCAATGTTTTATTTTATTGATTTTGATGATGTTATTCTGATTGATTATTATAATTGATTATGGTCAAAGATATATTAAACAAAAATGATTTATGAACTTTCATGATTAGAGTTTAAGAATAATTTAAAATATTAATATATTTATTTGATAAGCTAGATTTCTTAAAGAAAAATTTTCAACTCAATTGGTATCTTGAAGTATAGTAAATACTCTTAATAATAATAAGGGAGAGAAAATTTGGTAAATGGAGAAAATAAATTGTATTACATCAAAATTTTGTCATAACATGATTTTAATTTAGTTATGAGATACAAAATTCAATAACTACAATAATTGAGTTAATTGTAACAAAAGCAAGCAAAAAATGAAACTAAGAAAGTTGGCATATAGTAAGGAGGAGCAATTTTTTGAATAAAAATTAACCTCAATTAACTATAATATTAAGGAGGAGCTTAATATTTTTAGATTATTTTAGTTTCCTAATTTTATTGATAATCTTCTTTTAGAGTTATTCTTTTTGATGCTGTAAAAAAGAAAGAGAATTATTATTGAGTATATGCTTGAGCTTATCTAGAATGAAGTATGTTCTCATTGTTTAAATAATTTTACGCATTATAAATATGTATTTCTTAGAAACTTACTATATATTATTTTGCATATACTCAAAAGTTTTGTCATCATCAAACAGGACGAGATTGTTGACCCAAAGATTGATTTTGATGATGACAAAGAGTTTTAAGTATAAGTTATAAAATCTAACTATGCTTATGAGGATGTGCAGTTTCAAAATTTTAAGTACCCATAATTTTTTATGTACTTTTTGATATTTTAATAAAAGTTAAATTAAGTCAAAAAAGTAAATCTAGTCTATAAATCAATTTGGAGAAGAAAGAGTCATAAACAGTCTTCGGCATGCATGGCAAACTGGACCGACCCAGTCCAAAACTGAGCCAACCTAGTCTGAGTGAAAATAGAAGATAGAAAGATAAATTTTTAAGATCTAGAAGATTGAGCCGTCCGGCTAGAAATTGAGCCAATCTAGTCAAAAACTGAGCCGACCCAGTGTCTGTAATGGCTAATTTTAGATCTATAACTTTTTCATCCCATGAGCTTTCCATCGGCTATTTTCTCATCTCTAATAGCTAGATCTCTTTCTAAAGACCTTCCAGATGTCAAGAAGTGATGAAAAATTTCAAGGATATATAAGAAAACCTTTGGAAGCATTAGAAAGAAGGTTCTGAATGATTGATTGAGTATTCATTGAGAAAGCCAAAAAGAGTGAGTTGAAAAACGAAGGGAATGAGTGATTTCCATACATTCTTTTATCCTTCCATCATCCTCAAAATAGAGAGAAGTGAAACTATTGACATTGAAGATCTTCACCTATCTCTTAAGCATTCAAGGATGTTGCCCAGCTATGCAACTCAAGAGGGGGAAGAGAGGTGATTGGATTTTTAAAATTTTAAAGCTAATTTAGAGTTACAAAGATTATGTGATGATATGCAAGTGATATGTAATAGGTATTTTAAGTATAGAGAAAAAATAAATATCAAGAGATCAATTATATAATAATATAAAGATAGAGAGAGGGCAAGCACACCATAAACAAATAAGGTTTATAGCAGTTCGGTGCCAATCTTGCACCTACATCCACTTTCCAAGCTCCTACTTAGGAATTTAAATCCACTAAATATATTCAAACTGAATACAATGTTGTAAACTTCCAATCCTAGCTATTCTAAGCTAGAACACTTATTTTTTGGATACAAGCCAACCCAATACAATCCTATTCAAGGTTAGGATTAATCTTTCCAAGTTTTGGAATCCTTCCAAAACTTAAAATAACTCAAAGAGTAGAAAATAAGAGTAAATAAATACAACTCAAGCTTCTTAAATGAGCAAATAAAAGCTTTAAAAATACTTTACATAATAAAAAGAAAGCTTTTCTGATTTTCCTTAAGATTGTTGAAGACTTAAATAAGCTTTTGAGGGATTGGTGAGCTTGAAATGAAAGCTTCCTTGCTTGAAGAGGGATTTTTGCTTAGGACTGAAATGAATGATTGAATCTCTTATTTTCTTTTCTCCTTTTTGAGCTTTTGTATCTTCAATAAGTGTTAGAGAGAAATCTAGGCACGATTAGAGCCATTGGAGGATCTTAAATGGACATTAAATGCGGTCAAAATGAACTAAAAAATAGTCGTTGCAAAATTTTTTCATCACAGGTGTCGACCCCTAGGTCTTCCCCTGCACCGGGGTTGACCTCATGGCAGAAAACTGAAAAGGTCTTTTTCTGCATTTTTGACCTTTGGAATAGTAGAGGTTGACCCCTAGCACAGGGGATGACCTAGGGGTCGACCCCTTTGGTGTGCTAGCCAAAGAAAGCCGTGCCATTCAGCCTCTTTTGACAGGGATCAACCTAAAGGTCGATCCTTTTCTTAAAAATTAATTTTCTCTTAAAATATAAATTCAAAAAATATAAGATTACCTTTAATAGATCATAAATCTTCTATTTTTGCTCTTGAGGCTTTCGAATCAGAACTTGATAAAATTATGATTTTGTTTCTGAAATACAATAAATCTTTTTTCAAGTCAAAATCATTAGTAATCTTCTCAAATATTTTATAATTATCAAAATCAATTCTTAGAGCAACAATCTTCTTCTTTTTGATGATGACAAAATACTTGAGCATAAGCAAAAGTAAAACATGTAGAAGCATTGATTAAGAGTTTCAAGTATTTGAAGGAATATGATACATCACTTACTTGAATATTATATTCAATTATTTGACTAACATGCATAAAAAGTAGTAAGAAGCATCATGAGTAGCTTGATAATTAAATTACTTGTTGCCTTTGTCAATTTTATTTTTGTTTATTGCCCAATTTTGTTTGTCAATTTTGCTTTGCTTATTGTCCAATTTTGTTTTTTTACTTTCCCCTTTTTGACATCATCAAGTAAGATCTTAAGAAATTTAAAAAAAAAAGAGAAAAAAGCCTTCCCCTTACATTTTGCCATATGTTTTCCTATTAAAACAAAAATTTATAAAGAAAACAAGACATATACCAATAATATCAAGCAAGATAGTGTTTACAACATACTTTAATAGAAATTTAAACCATTCATAAGAGTTAATTCATCCAAATGATATTATCATATAGACATTCCACACAAAACAAACTAGAACATAAAGTCATCAAAACATATAAGTGTTAGAACATAAAACCATATAAGTCATCAATACATATAGAAGTCAGGGGTATCCAAAAAATACAACCAACCATGACTTAATCACCAACACATATAAACAATTAAGAGATACAAGGCCATAGACCAACACAAGGATGACTAAACTAGATCTAGTAGAGGTCACGATTGGATGCATCAGAATTAGATGAAGAGTCAGAAATATGATGAAGAGTATTAAGGTCAAAGCCAGGAGCATGTCCTCGACCATGACTACGTCTGCCACGACCACGAGTAGAGGTTTGTGCTCGAGTAGTTGGATGAGATGGCCCAGGAGCCTGAGAAGAAATAGGCTGGGCAAGGAGAGCAATCCTGATGGTGTCCAAGTATCCCAAAGCTCTCGACATGGACTGCATAAGGAAATCGATCTAAGTGAAAACAGTCTCACTAGAGTCTCTGAACTCTCTCCTCAGAAAATCAAAACCATCCTCCAGAACACCACGAAGTTTGGCTACCTCTACAGAAAGATTTGATATCTCTATGACATCTGCTTGAGGCTGGGGATGGGCCAAATCTAATACTTGCCTTTGAAGATCTAGGATCCTGCTAGTCAGTCTCAAAACACATCCCACGAGCTTCTTAATCCATGCAGACTGAGCAGAAAGCATCTGAAAAATAGTAGAGACATGAGGGATCAAAGTCTAATCAGATGGTGGGATAAAATGAGAACTCTCCTCCTGAGTAGAACTGGCCATCTATCGAGATAAGAGATCTGCCATCCACTGAGATAAGATGTCGGTAATTGACTGAAACATCCGATCGGCAATCATTCTGAGTAGGTCATCTAAAAATCTGGCAACTATATCTCTATTCCCTGATGGTGGTACTGGTGCATCCCTCTTTATTGACTTTGAGGGACCAACCTTGTGATCACATATGAACTGAATATCAGGAGATGCTTTATGATCATGAGGAGGTGATGACAATCCCTCCTCCTCTACTCTCTCCTCCTCCTCAATAATATCCTTCGACCAACTGCCATCAGTCTTTGAAAATTCCATATGGTGCAGTGTGTGGCAATTGATGGTATCAATATGTGATAATCTGGTGACTGCCTCCCCCTCAAAATTGCCTCCAAACCTCCTAAAGACTAAGGTAAGGATCATACCATAAGACAAGTGAGCCTTTGATCTGTTTAGTGTCTCCCTCATGGCCTCAATCATCAAAGCAAGGAGGGTCAAGGGAGTCTCAGTGATCATATGGTACATAATGCACACATCCCTACCAAATAAGAAATCATGCTTGCCACTCCTAGGGACAAATAATTTGGTCACCATGTGATACAACAGCCTCATTTCCACTGAAAGTATTTTTGCTTCTAACTTGTTTAAACTACCAGTAAAATCTCTTTCTAAAATAACTCTCACTTCCTCTTCTTTGTTTGTGAGCTTCTTACCAGTATAACCCTCACAAGGCGGTGTAGGATTTGTCCCAAATGGAATGGATCAAGGGCTATGTTAACTCCTTTCACAAAGGACTTTACTGTTCCATTGGAGTAACTTAGGTTCAAATAAAATTTTCTGATCAGATCAACATAAGCATTCTCCTTTAACACACAGTAAAACTTCCATCCCTGATTTTTGGTTTTAGATGCAATGGAGAACCCTTCATTTCTAAAAAACTTGAAATCTATATTCTTCCCGGGTTCTACTCTACGGTCGGATAGAGGTATCTTGCTTGGAGCGAGAGGGGATGATGAGGATGCTGGAATAGGACCGAAAGCTTAGATTGGAGTTGTAGAGAGCTCAGCTGTTGCCCTTTTTCAGCGAGCATCTTTCTTTAACCCATGAACCAATTTTCTCCTATATGGTAACTTCATCTTTGGAGCCATTGAGAGCAAAGAAACCTCGAATCCCACTTGAGAGTCTCAAGGAGAAGTAGAATGGAGAAGATTTTGAGAGGATGAGGAAGGATTGGGAGAAGATATGCTGATGGTTTGGAGAAAGGGCTTTGAAGCTAGGGCTCGCTTGGAACCTTGAATCTGCCCAAAATGGGAGAAAATGGAGAGGGATTTGGTTCCTAAATGGGCAATTCGAAGAGAAGAACTCGGTGGAAGTGGGATTTTGGAGGGATTTTAGTCGATTTGGAGATGAATGGAAGTGGATTTTTGGACGGTTGAATAGAAGAACAGGGGAAGAAGATGAGGTCGGCCCATTTGGCCAAAAAAAAGACTTAAAAATCCAAACAAACAACATGCCCGATGGGTTTTAATGAGAAAAAGACTAAAATGCCCAGTGTCGCCCTCTAGGTCGACCCATGGCACAAAAAAAACCATAAAATGATGAAAAAATTCTAGAAAACATATGAAACTTCAAGGGTAGAACTTCATTCATAAGATTGATCAAAGGAAGTATAAATTTGAGCTTTTTAAAGATTGAAAGATTGAGAATAAAGCTCAAGATTTGGTTCAAGGTGATTTTGATAGAAATGAACTTGGAATCATAAAAATGTTTAGGCTAAAGGATCAATAATTCTTAATTCTCTCCTAATTTCACAAAATCTATTCTCACTTAAGATCTTTGTAAATATATCAACTAATTATTTTTTAGTACAAACATAATCAAGAAATATATCATTATTTTGGACATGTTCTCTTATAAAATGATACCTAATTTCAATGTGTTTTGATCTAGAGTGTTGAATTAAATTTTTAGTTAAATTAATGGCACTACTATTATCACATCTTATGGGAGTTTTGTTAAGTTTGATGCCAAAGTCCTCAAATTATTGCTTAATCCATAAGATTTGTGTACAATAACTTCTGTCTATAATGTATTCGGCCTCGGCCATAGATAGTGCTACCAAATTTTGCTTCTTGCTAAATCAAGAGATTAAGTTAACTCCTAGAAATTAGCAAGTTCTACTAGTACTTTTTCTATCTAATTTACATCTAGCAAAGTCTGCATCTAAATATCCTATTAGATTAATTGATGAATTTTTTGAATACCATAACCCTAAGGTTTGAATTCCTTTTAAGTATTTGAGTATTCTTTTAAAAGCATTTAAATGTTATTCTTTTGGATTAGATTGAAAATGAGCACATAAACATACACTAAATATAATATCTGGTCTACTAGTAGTTAAATATAGCAAAGAATCAATGATGCCTCTATAAAGTTTTTGATTAATACTTTTACCTCATTCATCCTTGTCAAGTTTACATGATGGGCTCATGGGGGTACCAATGGTTTTGGAGCTCTCCATCCCAAATCTTTTGAGTAGCTTTCTTGTGTACTTGTTTTGGATGATGGAGATCCCCTCTCTTGTTTGTTTGATTTGAAGTCTGAGGAAGAATGTTAGTTCATCCATCATGCTCATCTCGAACTCTTCCTACATGAGCTTAGCAAAATCTTGTCAAAGAGTTTTATTAGTAGATCCAAATATGATATCATCAACATATATTTGTATAACTAAGATATCATCATGATCCTTTTTAATTAAAAGGGTTGTATCTACATTTCCTCTTGAAAAATCATTATTGAGCAAGAATTTACTTAACCTTTCATACCAAGCCCTAGATCCTTGTTTTAAATCATATAATGCTTTGTTTAATTTGAAAATATGATTAGGAAAGGCATGATTTTTAAAATTGAGAGGTTGTTCTATATAAACTTCTTCGGTAATATATCCATTTAAGAAAGTACTTTTAATATCCATTTGAAATAGCTTAAAATTTATAAAGCATGCATAAGCAAGTAAAAGTCTAATTGCTTCTAGTCTAGCAACAGGTGCAAAGTTCTCATCAAAATCAATTTCCTCTTCTTGATTATAACCCTTTGCAACTAATCTTGCTTTATTCCTAATTATATTTCTATTTTTATCCAATTTATTCCTATATACCCATTTTATACCAATTATTAGATGATTTTTATGTCTTGATACTAAGATCCATATATTATTTCTTTCGAATTGATTAAGTTTTTCTTGCATTATATTTATTCAATTATAATCTTTTTCAGCTTCATCTATAGTTTGTGAGAATTTGTGGTGCTCCCAAGTCTTGGGAGGCCATAGGAGGAGCAATGATGATTGACATTCGAGCGATATCATAGGTCTATAATTTAGTATCAGAGTTAGGTGATGCCTGGGATGTTGTGGATGGCAATATGGTATCAGAGTCAGGTTTTAGAGCCTGATGGTGCATGGAAGGAGTCAGATTTCAGAGCTTGATGGTGCATAGAAGGGAAGGAGAAGTC
The DNA here is from genome assembly GCA_006176705.1 of Cocos nucifera. NCBI lineage: Eukaryota > Viridiplantae > Streptophyta > Magnoliopsida > Arecales > Arecaceae > Cocos > Cocos nucifera. The sequence continues at coordinate 1,764 of QRFJ01007349.1, read as the reverse complement.
ATACAAGATGAAATCAAAAATCGACACAAGAATTTCATGGTATGTCTCAAATCTACCTTATTGTTGCTGTGGTTTGGCCAACCAGAAGCAGCAGATTGAAGGTAGAGGTTGAGAGGTTTAATGGAAAGAGATTTTCTTGGGATGGAAGGATTTGGTGTATGATTTGCTGATCGATCTTGATGAAAAGATTGAGGTGTATGACGGTTATGTGATAGGCAGGAGGCGCTGGAGTGCTACAGTAGTGCTTTTCTAAAGATGCAGGACTGAGAGAGGCTTGATGATGCAGCAGTCGAGGAAGGTATCTTAGTAGAGAGCATCAGGGTTCTCTAAGAAGATGGGTGGTGTAGGGCTGTTGAAGAGAGGTTTTTCAAGGGATAATGATCGAAGGAAGGCTAAAGAAGTGACTATACGTCCTTTGGTATCAGCAAGACGAAAAAGTAGTCAGAGATGTATTCAACGATTCGACTAGAGTATGGATTTACAGAGCCTTGGGAGTGATGGAGATGGATGATCCATGGAGGTCCAACAGGTCAGGGCTGGATGGCTATAGAGCAGCATAGAGATGAGTCAGGGAGTGCTGGAGTATTGCAGTAGTGCTTTCCTGGAGGCACAGAATTGAGAGAGGCTCGGTGGTGCAGTAGTCGAGGAGTGTGTCTTAGCAGAGAGTGTCAGTGATATCTTAGGAAGATCGGGTGTAGGTCTCAGGGAGAGTCAGGGGTCTTAGGGAGCACCAGAGGCATCTAGTAGTCAGAAGTATCATGGATCAGATTTTTTCTATAAGGACACTAGGGAGAGTCGCAGTTTAGGTGGAGGATGGTTCTCCGAGTGCAACTGATGCGATGGCTGGTGTAGGGGCAGAAGAGAAGGACTAGGATGGAATTTTCTATGGTTCAATCGCTGGATTCAAAAGAGTTGGATGAGCTCTTGGATTTTGAAGGTGCTCGTAGGTTGTGGAGGTATTTGAGATGGCTTTGAAGGAGTCCACGAAGTGTGGAGGGTTCGAAAGGGTAGCGACGGTGTTCGAGGTACAGCGGCTGACCCAGCAGTGCTGTGTTGGATGGTTGGCCTCGAGGGACTCGATGATAGAGTCAATTTTTGCGACATCAAGTGGACTTCGGATATAGGTGGAGCTCTGAAGAGGTAACTTCATAATTAGAGAGGAATTTGACATAAGTTTAGAGCAGAGGGGTGCGAGAGGATCGATATCTTAGCACTAGCATCGGTGATGCATAGTTCTAAATGGAGTAGCATATGCAAGAGGATAGGCATAGTTTTGAGGAGACCATATCAGGGTTTGCAGCGAGTGCCAGTATAGGAATGTTGCGGATTCTCCAAAAAAGTTCAGAAAAAGTGATGCAGCTGCTAAGCAGAAGGCATCCTACAATTTCAGGATGGTGCAGAGATGCAAGCCAAGGTCTTCAATGGTGGAGGCGGTCATCCCAAAGGCCTCAAGGATGCGTAATAGCTAAAGAGGATTGATAGAGGTGATGTTTGTACAGATGCTGTCGAGTACGTAGGGACAGTCTAATTGTGCAAGATGGCATTGCCGAGAAATTTGCCAAGGCTTGGGAGCACCAAGGTGGAGATTATGAGGATTTGTGGTGCTCCCAAGCCTTGGGAGGCCATGAGAGGAGCAAGGATGATTGGCATTCAAGCGATATCATGGGTCTATAATTTAGTATCTGAGCTTGGTGATGCCTAGGATGTTGTGGATGGCAATATAGTTTTAGATTCAAAATGAGAAACAAATGCAAAATGATTGTA
>QRFJ01007348.1:0-49818 GCA_006176705.1 Cocos nucifera | reverse complement strand
AAAATTTTATTTATAATTTATTTATAGAAAGATCAAAGAGATCAAAAATTTAATGTCCGTGCCTTCCCCGGCAATGGCACAAAAAACTTTGTGCGTTTGCCAAAATTATTTTTAATAAATTAAAGAAATTAAAATCAAAAATCAAAAATATTCTCCGACAATGGCGCCAAAAACTTGATAGGAATGCAATGTTGTCGTTAAGACACCATGTTTATCAGTTTAATCCGATTTTTTAAAATCATTGAAAATGCATAGATAGCAGTGAGTCGGATCGAATCCACAGGGAAGGTAGTAACTTTAGATTTGAAATCTTTAATTTTTGAAAAGAAAAAGAGAAGTTTTGGGATAAAAAAAATGAAGTCAGAAAATAAAAAGTGAAAATTAAAAGGTGCAGGAATTTAAACTTGGTATTAAGATCTACTAGTTAGATCTTAGCATCTACTTGCAAAGCAATAATTTAAAGTGCAGAAATTAAATTACAATAAAAATAAAAAGCAAGAAATTAAAGTGCAAAAAATAAAATTTTTATTAATTAAAATTTTAAAATTTAAATACATGGAATTTAAAAAAAATAAAATAGCCTGATCTTTGATCTTGGATCGGCATTGGCAGAAAGATGGTGTAGAAGCTTGGCTCTTCTTCTCGGCATCCGTTGCTTCGAAGTAGCCTTTAACCCATAGCCTGGCTTAGCCCTGTACCAAAGCTTCATCTTGATCGGAGATGTTGATTTCTAAAGGCCTGGGGTCCTTTTTATAGAGCTAGGAGGGCTGGATATTTTTTTCTAAAGGCAATGTGGGACTAATAGCCTTTGTAATCGTTAAAATATAAAGAAATTCGAATAAAATTTGAATCAAAGTAGCTCTGATATGACTCAGGTAAGCCTAGTGAAATCTGGCCATTCAATAGTGTTGGGGATAAACTTCGCTCCTGCCGAAGTCAAGATCGGTGCCTCTGATGCGGCCAGTAGCCACGGAAGAACTTCGGCAGATGGGTCTTGGCCGAACTATTACAGCCGACCGAACTACTAAGCGGTCGAGCTCCTTTGGAGTCCCAACGGTCGAACTCCTCAAGCGGTCGTCCCTTCAGCCGGCCAAACTCCGCAGCAGTAATCCCTCAATCGAACTTCTCAGCTTACTCCTCGGTCGGACTTCTTCGGAAGCCGGACTCCTCTCAGACACCCCCTTCAGCCAGCCAAACTTCTCAGTGGCCGATCCCACTACTAAATGGTTACACGATAATAACGATCAGCATTTATCAAGTCAATAACGATCGACATTTAAAGATAATAACGATCGACATTTATGAAGTCAATAACGATCGACATTAATCCGGACAGTTACGACAATCATTAATCAAGGCAGTTACAATAAGCTCCCTCTATAAAAAGAACCCTCTAGATACGCTTATGCCAGGTTCTGAAAACCCTTCTCTCCTCCTCTAAACTCTACCGAACTCCATACTGAGCACTCCATTCCTGTTGATTGGAGCTGACTTGATCGTCGGAGGGTCCTGCCGGAGCCACCGCCACTGGTTCCGGATGGAATTTTGTTTTGCAGGTCCCCGGCGGCGACCTCATCGGCCTCCACTCCAACGAATTTCGACGATGATTAGATTCTGCGTCAACAGATTGGCGCTAGGAGGGCTTAAACCTTCGAGGTTCCCTTGTTCTTAAAGGAGTGCTCGACGATGATTTCTCTCTCTCCGAAGATCCCTCTTCTTCCTTACCAGAGTTCTCTCCCGAAGAGAAAATGCCTCTTAGGAGAGCCTCGACTCGACGATCGGCGGCCTCCGCGTTTCGATCCTGTCCAGATCTATCTGTTCCTGCTTTGGCCCCAACCGCTCAGGTTCCACCTACACCCGTGGTGGATGTGAAGCAGTTCGACCTACTTGTCCGATAATTTCGTGGCCTCGCGGAGGCAATGCAGGCCTTACAGCAGCCCCTGATGGCGACTCCACCAGGAAACCCACCATCGGAATGTCAGAAATCGGTCCCAAGGAAGAGTACCAGGGCCAACGTACCCATCGCCCCTGAGAAGGAGAAACAGAGAGCCGAGGATCCATGTTCGGATCATGGTTCTCTTCTGGGGGAGACCTCCATTTGTAGTCGGAAGCCCTCCAAGATCTGCAACCGAGACGACGCCCTCGATCACAAACTGTGGGAGATGGACCGACGGATTGAAGAGCTCGGCCACGCTGCCTCGGCTCATCATGCCGACGTCCATGCTGATCCCCGTTTCTCCCTCCAAATAATGCAAGAGCCCATCTCGTCGAACTTCAAGCTTCCTCAACTTGAAAGCTACGATGGGACCTCTGATCTAGTTGATCATCTGAAGGCCTTCTGGATCATGATGCTGCTTCACGGTGCTTCAGACGCCAGGCTGTGCCGAGCCTTCCCATCTACTTTAAAGGGAGTAGCGAGGATCTGGTACTCAGCATTGAAGCCAAGTACAATCTTCCCTTTTGACCAAATGAGCAGTCAGTTTGCGGCCCACTTCATCAGCAGCCGACGATCGAGCCGAGGTTCGGATTCTCTGATGAACGTCAAGCAGAAGCAAGGAGAATCCATCCAGGCTTACGTCATCCGATTTAACGCCGCGGCATTGGAAGTCCGGGACTTGGACCAGTCTGTCACAATGGCCGCACTCAAGGACAGCTTTCAGAAAAATAACTTGCTGTTCTCGCTGGAGAAAAGGTATCCCAGGGACTTCGCCGATCTACTGGCTCGGGCCGAGAGATGCCCATGCGAAAGAAGCCTTCAAGTTGAAGGATGAAGAAGCCTTAAGAAAGCGGTTGGTAGATAATGGAGAGCCGAATGAAGTTCGACCGCGCTCACGGACTCCCTCCGATAGCAGGCGGGCCCGAACTCCTCGAGCTCACAGAGAAGCGCAAAGAAGCCCTCCTCCCAAAAGATTTCACGACTATGCCCCCCTCAATGCTCCTCGAACTCAGATCCTCATCGAAGTTAAGAACCAACTACCAAGACCAGAAGGGTTACGGTCTCCCCCAAACAAGCATGATCGAAGCAAGTACTGCCTCTACCATCGCGACCACGGCCACAACACTGAGGAGTACATCCAGCTCCGAGACAAAATCGAGGAGCTCGTTAGAAAGGGGCGGCTGGGTAAATTCATTCGACGCTAGCCTGAAGATCGGTGAAGGGCGCTGCCATAATAACAAACGATAAGGTCGGCTGCCTCAACGTTACCCCAGGTCCTAGCATTGAAGCCAAGAGAAGCATGCTTCAAAGTGAGGAAGCCAGCATGAGATAGAAAAGGTCGTACGCATGAAGAAGCGCGGAGGAACAACGCTACCACGATCCTGAGTCACAAAGAATTTGGAAATACATTGCCAGTAACTTTCTTTCAATAAAGTTCTTCCCTTTCAATAGTATATTATTTTTGGACGCCAAAACTATGTAATGACAAGGAAAAAAGTAGTCAATAGTCGCCATGTTAGGAATAGGAGGAAGACCTCGTCCTAACACGAGTAGCAGGTCAAAGACCATGAACCGATCTCTCCCGAAAAGCAACCTCGGCCAGAGATAAGATCTCTCCCGAGTGACCACCTCGGCTAGAGATAAGATCTCTCCCAAGTGACTACTGTTAACCTCGGCCAGAGATAAGATCTCTCCCGAGAAGAGATTTCGGTCAGAGATAAGATCTCTCCCGAGCGACCGAGTCAACCTCGGCTAGAAATAAGATCTCTCCCAAGCGACCCTATCAACCTCGATCAATAAGATCTCTCTCGAGCGACCACCTCGGCTAGAGATAAGATCTCTCCTGAGAAGTTCGGCCAGAGATAAGATCTTTTTCGAGCGACCACCTCGGCTAGAGATAAGATCTCTCTCGAGAAGTTCGGCCAGAGATAAGATCTCTCCCGAGGAGCAACATCGGCCAGAGATAAGATCTCTCCCGAGCGACTGCTGTCAACCTCGGCCAGAGATAAGATCTCTCCCGAGAAGCGATAAGATCTCTCTCGAGCGATTGAATCAATCTTGGCTAGAGATAAGATCTCTTTCGAGAAGCGATAAGATCTCTTCCGAGCGACCGAATCAACCTCGACTAGAGATAAGATCTCTCCCGAGTGACCCTATCAACCTCGGTCAAATAAGGTCTCCCCCGAGTGACTGGGCCAACCTCGGCTGGAGAGCATCAACTTCGACCTTGGTGAGAGATAGGATCTCTCCCGAGCGACCATATCAACCTCGGTTGGAGAGCGTCGACTTCGATCTCGGTGAGAGATAGGATCTCTCCCGAGCGACCGTATCAACCTCGGCGAGAGATAGGATCTCTCTTGAGCGACCGTATCAATCTTGGCTGGAGAGCTTCAACTTCAACATCAACTTTAGCCAAAGATGAGATCTCCCCCGAGCTTCGATCTGAACCAGCACGGAGCCCGAAAGAAGACTTCGGCAGTCGCCTTTTCTGCACTCCCTTCCTTCGAGTTTCGAACTTGGGAGTGGGGTGGCTAGTGTTGGGGATAAACCCCGCTCCTACCGAAGTCAAGATCGGTGCCCAGCCTGATGCGGCTAGTAGCCATGGAAGAACTTCGGTGGATGGGTCTTGGCCGAACTATTACAGCGGACCGAACTGCTAAGCGGTCGAGCTCCTTCGGAGTCCCAACGGTCGAACTCCTCAAGCGGCCGTCCCTTCAGTCAGCCGAACTCCGCAGCCGTAATTCCTCAATCGAACTTCTCAGCTTACTCCTCGGTCAGACTTCTTCGGGAGCCGGACTCCTCTCAGACACCCCCTTCAGCCAGCCAAACTCCTCAGCGGCCGATCCTACTACTAAACGGTTATACGATAATAACGATCAGCATTTATCAAGTCAATAATGATCGGTATTTAAAGATAATAACGATCGGCATTTATCAAGTCAATAACGATCGGCATTGATCAGGACAGTTACGGCAATCATTAATCAAGGCAGTTACAACAAGCTCCCTCTATAAAAAGGACCCTCTAGATACGCTTACGCCAGGTTCTGAAAACCTTTCTCTCCTCCTCTAAACTCTACCGAACTCCACATTGAGCACTCTATTCCTGTTGACTAGAGCTGACTTGATCATCGGAGGGTCCTGCCAGAGCCAGCCCCCATTGGCTCCAGATGGGATTTTATTTTGCAGGTCCTCGACGGCGGCCTCATTGGCCTTCACTCCAACGAATTCCGACGATGATCAGATTCTGCATCAATAAATAGGAATCCAACGGTCCAAAAATCATCAAAATCGAATGCATATCAGCCCAGATCGGGTCGGATTAAATTCTGACCGTCCGATCGCGCGTTGATAGATGAAATCTGGTCGCAAATCGTGCTTCGAGAGTCCTGATCATCGTCGAGAGTATTCTGGACCGTTGGATCTTTATCACTTGGTTTTCTAGCCATCGAATCATGCTAATAGAATTTGAATCAAACCCAAAAATAACCACCGCCATCCGATCTTGACCGCAATCAACTGCAGCCATCCGATCGCGCAATTACTGTTCCCATGGACCGCGTGGACCGGCCGCACAGCACACCATAGCCAATCAGTGCTCTTATCGCTAGGTGAAAAGACCAAAATATTCTGTAAGCCATGATAAATTTCTGTGGATCCTTTAAGGGTCTAGGTCCGCCACGTGGCAATCTCTGATTTGTCGATTTCTGCTGAGCTGGCAGTCCATGCCTGGATCGTGGATCGACTGATGGCTTAAATGGCTGAGTCAACTTTGATGGCTTGGCTTGACTTGGTGGCTCGGCTTACGAAGCCGACTGAGCCATTTTTTTATTTAATTTTTATTTATTTTATATCTTTAAAAATTCATATCTTTTCCATTTTAGCTCTATTTTACTTGAAATTTATTTCGTTGTGATCAAAAAAATGAGCTTTTTCCATTGATAATAAAAATTTATTTTTTATTTTTTATTATTTTTTAATTAATTTTTTAATTAATAAAAATATGAATTTTTCAAAAATTATATATAAATTGATTAATAATTCTTAAAAATTAATATAAATTAATTAATAAATTAATATTTTTATTGGTGAATTTATGATGCTTATCATGTATCAACACGTCGGGCCTGCTAACACCATCCTTATTAGCTAGAAAAACAAAATCGGCTATATCAGCCAAATACGTCGGGTTAGCACCATTCTTGCCAACTAAGGTATCCAAAACATGGTGCATTAAGGCTAACGCCAACTGCCGCTAGTTACAGTATTCTATCAATGTTTTCTCACATAAAATCTTATTGTCATCTGTCTAAAACATAGTTTATATCTCATTCTCTCATGCAAAATAACCAAACAAAATTCATCATCAATTTCGTATATCAAAAGAAAAAATTTAAAGATGCTTATCCTAAGATTCACATAAGTTCTAGTAATTAAGAAAGAGTATTTCCAAAGTTCTTTCATCGTAAGGAATAAAATAAATTTTCAAGGTATTCATTACGACAAACATGCTAAAAATAGGATAGGAAAATAAGGTTCCAACTCGTTGAAAATCTATAAAAGAGTGTAGCATATGATATATATAAAATTTCATAGGGACCAACAAACTGAAATAAACGTGCCAAGAGGGTACAGAGGACATAAAAAATGTGTCATAGAATATATTATCAACTCACCACCAAATCACCTCTTCCTAGCTAATTTCTCTTGATAAGATCTTTTTCCAGTTCTCTTCCTTCCTCTGTTCTCTTTGTATAACTTAGAAGTCCAAACAGCAATCAAAAGAGCCAGTGGTGTTTTTACTCTAGAAGGGAATAAATTAAAAGGAATTTGCTAGGTGTCAACTTGTAGAAAATTCACTTAAATTTTTGACATGCTGAGGTATTACCCTAGATAATTTTTCAGCTCTTTATTTATTTTGTCAAGTTTCTCTGTCATCCCATGAAAAATGATTTAAAAATCATGACTCAAAACTCTCTCGATTAAAATCCACTCTTAGAATTTTTCGCTGATCGAGCTAGCTCGATGTTGAGCCGAGTTAGCTTGACACAATCGAGTCGGCTTGAATTTGAATCGAGTCGGCTCTCTCAGAAAAATAAAAACTAGTTTCTATAACCCGAGACTCAGGTCAGCTCAATTTGGATTCAGGTCGGCTCCGATACTCCTACTATTCAAAATTTTACTTTTTGATCATACTAAGTTAATATCCATATTTATTTTACTCTTCATTAACTTTAAAATATAAATATAAATAAGAAAATATCTTCTATTTAAAATTAATAAAAATATCAAAAAAATAAAAATCCTTAAGAATAAGAAATTAAAACTTGGGTTTTAGTTCAAATTTTTTTAAATTTGAAACTTTTAAAATTTTCTTTCTTCAGAACAAATAGGTTAAACAATCTCAAAATTTATTAAAAATTATTTTGTGACTCACTAATACCTAAAGATCAATTACCGCTAATTTTGATTTTAAGAAAATATATATTTTATATAGCCCTCTATATACGTGTGCTAGTTTCCGGACTTAAAAAAATTTTAGGACCCACAATGGTAGACAGTTACAATTTATGCTCAAATGGTTTCAACAAATTTTGGTAAGGTAAGTTTAATTCAAAGTAATTTATAATTAAGATTAAGTGGCTTATTAGGTCAATCCTAGAAACTTAAGCTAACACCAAAGAAACCACATGTAATCCGAAAATTCTATACAAGACCGAGGTATTATAATAACATCTTTCACTTTTACTATTTTTCTATATTCTAGATTTCTATGTTCCTTTTATTATCGTCAAAATATGGAATGCCTATATGTGTGTGCATATATATATATATTTGTGTGTTTGTGCGCATATGTGTTTGAATATGTGACTATATGCATCACATTGTGATGCATTAGTTGTTTGTTGTTTGAAGATTATTTTCACAGATATAAAATAATGGATGTGAGAGTATTAGCGAGGTCATGCAGAAAAAAAAATTATGATTTAAACAGCAACATTTAAGCCATCATGAAATACAAAATATACTGTTGATTGATTTTGTTGCTAATCTTGCACTACAAAGGAAATATTTAGCTAGAGAGGCAAGGAGATTTAGAAAACAGAAGCTTAGACAAAAGCAATTGAAGCTGAAGAATGATAACATGATGTCTGTGGGGAGAAGCAATAATAATAACAATATTGAAAGCCAGAAGTCAACTAATGATAGAAGAGAGCAAAGATATATGGCCATGGATGCAAGAAGAAAATATGTTCATTGTACAAATGAAGAAGACAAAAGTAAATGCAATGGTAATAACAAGATTGTTTCTTTCTCTTAAAAAAAAGCATTGTTTGTTTTTTTCATTATAATTTCTTTTTAAATATATATTTTTCCCTGAAATAGCGTGTTGAACCAGTTTACATGTTGGTTGTTTAATATGGTGCTATGCAGGGCAAATCCACTATAGAAATGACAAAAGGAAACATGGAGGTAAATCATTTTGCTATTTTTCAATATTTCATGAAATTTATGAACATGTCTGTAAAAGAAGAACTCCCAAATCCAGCCAGTGCATTTAAAAATTCTATCTTGAAACCTATTATAGTAAATGATTTTAAAAACATTTAGTTATCTGATACCTTACAACCCCATCTTGCTGCATTTCGATGTATTAGTTGAAATAACAGAGGGAAATATAACAAACAGGAGAAAAACAACAAGAAAATGCAAACTTGATGCCATGCAACCAGATGGTATGTTTTCTAAAATTCTTTTTGAGATGCAAATTTAAAATGATTATACAATTGTGAAGGAAGATATTTATTTCTGTCTTCTATTATCTATATTGTGTAAGAACACTTTATAATGATATTCTTGATTTTGGGCCACCTGAATGTATGTGTAGAGAATGTGGGGCATTAATGTGGTATGAAGAATGCACTGCGAGCAGAAAATCAAAAGAACCAAAATTCTTTCTATGTTGTGCAAATGAAAAGATTAAGTTACCATTGCTTAGAGTTGCTCCAGAACCCCTAAAACACTTTCTGGATAATCCATGTGATAGGGATGCAGCTAAATTCTGGAATAATATTAGGTTCTACATACAATTGTTTGTTTTCATTCACATCTATGGGAGGAAATATAGACTCTAGTATAAATAAATCAAGCGTGCCTTATGTGTTTCAATTGAATGGTCAGAATGTTCACTGTATAGGATTATTGCTTGCTCCGTTTGGTAACAAATCTCAATTTGCTCAGCTATATATCTATGACATTGATAATGAAGTCTAAAATAGAATCAATGCTGTCACGAATGGAGACTCAAGACACTTTATTAATCCCTTAATAGTAGACTCACTTCTCAAAATGCTTGATGAAAATGATATTCTGGTGAAAACATTCAGGATGGCATGGGACAAATTTAAAGAAGGTGAAGTTGGGTCCTTGCACTTATGATTATTAACTGGCGGGAAAAGAGATGGAAGGCAATATGACTTGCCTAAGGTTGGTGAAATTGCAACTCTAACTGTGGATGATTTTGCTATCATAGATTAGGAATGCGATATCATAGTTGATGAGAAAAAAAGGGTCTTACAATAATAACAAAACTTCATCCAAGTTTTATGTCATTGCAACATCCATTGCTCTTTCTTTATGGCGAAGATGGATTCTGACTTGGCATCAAATATATAGAGGGGTTGTGTAAGGAATTCACATGTGGATAAATACATCACCATGAGAGAATACTATGCTTACCGCATTTAGCAAAGAATGGTTAAAGAACATACTCTTTTGAAGTCCAAGAGATGATTCCAGCAGTATATTATTGATGCATACATATGTATCGAGGAGGATAGATTATGGTGGATGCGTTCTCACCAGCCCGTTCTTAGAACTGAGTTATACAATAGGTTGCATGATGCCATGATTAGAGGTGATCGTATAACCACATCTAAAGGAAAGAGAATTATTTTGCCTTCCTCTTTTACCAGTGGTCCAAGATACATGGTGCAAAATTATCAAGATGCCATGGCCATATGCAAATAGGCTGGATACCCAGATTTATTCATTACATTCACATGCAATCCAAAATGGTTTGAGATTAATCAATTTGTTTTGAAACTTGGGGAGGAACGTGTTGTTGATAGACGTGACATAGTGGTTCGTTTATTCCATGTTAAGCTACATGAGTTGATGAAAGATATTAAAGAAAGGCATATATTTGGAAAAACAATAGCAAGTACATTCAATTTTTTATTCTTGATTTTTGTGTGCTTATGAAACATTAATTATGATAATTATTGTCAGATCTTTATCTAACATATTATTATCAGTGTATGAAATATGCATGTCAAATAATACTTTTATTTTAAATCTTTACATTATAGAAACTAGATATCAATAACTTGATTTTGATCCACTAAGTATGTGTGTGTCTATATATATATGTATGTATATAATTAATTTAAATATATATGTATAGATATATAAGGCATTATATATGTATGTATATGTATAGATATATAAGGCATTATATATGTATGTATATGTATGTATACATATGTATATATGTATGCCTATGCATGTGTGTGTGTGTGTGTGTGTGTGTGTGTATACACGTATATATATGTATGTATATGTATGTATATGTATGTATGTATGTATATGCATGTATCAAGTTATTTATGTATGTGCTCAATCATCACCACTTCTATACTTCTAATATTTCTTTCCCAATCCACACTTTCCAATATTATCAAATCTTTATTACATAATCTAAGAATAGAAAGATTTCAAGTTTGCAAGAATTTTTCAGCTATAAGGCACCAAGAAAACATGTATCCAACTATTTTACTTATGTAATACCAAAAGTCAAAAAAAAAAAAAGAATAATAGTTCTAGAAAAGTGTATACTCTTTTATTCCTTATTCATTTGTTTCTTTTTGATCATAAATTATTAAACATTCTTGAAAATATCTATATATAAATATATTGTGTGACTGATTTATAATGGCACAAACCAACATATGACATGTTTTTTCAGTGATGTATATACTCGAATTCCAAAAATGGGGTCTACCACATGCTCATATATTAGTCTTTCTCCATCCCCAAGATAAAAGACCATCGACTGATGATATTTATCAGATTATTAGTGCTGAGATACCTAATCCTATTGAAGACTTAGTTGGCTATGAGGCTTTTACTGATTTCATGGTTCATGGATCGTGCAGAGATTATAACAAAAACAATCCATGCATGATTAATGGTAGATGTAGCAAACATTTCCCAAAAAGATTTAATGAAAGAACTAAGATTGATGAGGATGGGTTTCCAATATACAGACGAAGAGATGATGAGTGATTTGTTCTAAAGAAAGAAGCGAAACTTGATAACCGTTTTATTATACCATACATGTCGATATCTTTTGGTGAAGTATCAAGCTCATATAAAGGTAGAATGGTGCAACCATTCTAGGTTTGTGAAATACCTCTTCAAATACATCACTAAAGGACCTAATCATGCAATTATTGTCATACATGATAAAGCAGAAGAAGAGGAAGATCCAGTAACACCAACTCTAAAGGTAGCTGAAATTAAAAATTATCTAGATTGCAGATATGTTTCAGCCATTGAAGTCTGTTGGCATATCTTTGGCTTTGAAATTCAATATAGACAGCCAGCAGTAGAAAGATTATGTTTTCATTTAGCTGGCGAGTATATAGTTGTCTTCCAAGAAGAAGAATCTATAGAGAATATCTTGCAAAAGCTTGGTGTTGATATGTCAATGTTTATAGAGTGGATGGAGTGTAATAAGCAATATCCAGATGCTAGAACTTTAACCTATGCTGAATTTTCCACTAAGTGGATGTGCATAATGCTGACAAGATATGAACAAGACGCAAAGGAAAAAGGAGTATTGGTCGAATCTACTATTGTCATGCTTCAAGCGGTGAAAGATATTACTTGAGGATGCTATTGAATGCCATTAAAGGTCTAACATGTTTTTCTGATCTCCGAACAGTTAATGGTGTCATATACACAACTTTTAAGGAGGTGTGTTATGCACTTGGTATGCTGGATGACGACAAGGAGTGGATTGAATGCAATGTGGATGCCTCATTTTGGGCTTCTGGATGACAACTCCATCAGTTATTTGTTACTTTCTTGTTGTTTTGTGAGGTATCTAATACTTTGAAGTTGTGGGATTGCTATTGGAAGTATGTATATGAAGATATCCTATATTAGTAAAGAAAAATTTTCAATTTTTCTCAGTTACAATTGACTGATAAGCAAATCCAAAGTTATGGATTGTCTAAAATCTCTATCATTTTGGAGAAATGTGGAAAATCATTAGATGACTATCTTGATTTGCCTAAGCCAGACAAGTCTTTGTTTGTTAAATGAATGTAACAACAGGCTTATTCATGAAGAATTGAATTACAATAGACATGAATTAGTAGCTGAACATGCAAAATTATTCGATGCATTAAACTTAGAACAAAGAGAAATCTATGATGCAATACTCAATTCAGTTACAAACAATGATGGTAAATGCTTCTTTGTTTATGGTTACGGTGGTACAGGAAAAACTTATCTTTGGAAAACAATAATCACACGCCTCAGATTAGAAGGGATGATTGTGTTCGCTATAGCTACATTCGGAATTGCTGCATTATTACTTTCAGGAGGATGGATAGCACATTCTAGGTTTAAAATCCCCATTATCGTCTCTAAGGAATCTATCTATGACATAAAATAAGAAATTCAACTAGCTAAGTTAATCTTAAGGACTTCTTTGATTATTTGGGATGAAGCTCTAATGACAAACAAACACTATTTTGAGGCTGTTGATAAGAGCCTACAGGACATACTTAGATTCCGATTTATTGATTTTAATAAGAAGCCATTTGGTGGCATGACAGTTTTGCTTGGAGGAGATTTTAGATAGATTTTACCTATCATACCAAGGGAAAAACGAGAGGATATAGTGGATTCATGTATAATAGAATTCTATTTATGGAAATATTTCAATGTATATAAATTTACTGAGAATATACGATTGACAAAGTCTTGCACTAGCAAATCTAAGAGAGAACTTGCATCTGAATTTTCAAACTGGATACTAAACATTGATGATGGTGTAGGAAGTGATTTGAGTGGTGAGTCATGGGTTGAAATTCTATATGATATGTTGCTGATCAGTAATGGTGATGATTTTGGGACCATTGTGGATAGTACTTATCCAGATTTGAATCAAAGAGTTGGTGATCCTCATTATTTTAGAGAAAGGGCAATCCTTGCTCCCAGAAATGAAATGGTCGATGATATAAATAGTTATGTAGTAGACCTAATTAATGGTGAAGAAAGGGAATACTGCAGTGTAGGCTCTATTTGTCAAGTTAATTCTTGAATAGAACAGAAAATGTTATTCCCGATTGAGTTTTTAAATTCTTTGAAGTTTCCAAGAATTCTAAATCATCAAATCAAATTGAAGATTGAGATTCCTATGATGCTACTTAGAAACATCAATCAAGACTTTATAATGGAACGCGACTTATTATCACTCAGCTTGGAAGATGGTTTATTGAAGGTTGCGTGATCACTGGGTCACACATTGGTGATAAAGTTGTCATCCCGAGGATTATTATATCCCCTTGAGAAAGCAAGTGGCCTTTCCTAATGAAGAGGAGACAGTACCCTATTGCCATGTGTTTTGCAATGACTGTGAATAGGAGCCAAGGACAAAATTTGCAACTTTACGTGGCATTATTTAGGGTTACAAGTAGAGATGGATTAAAAATCCTAATTACTGATGATGAGAGAAAAGAAAATGAAGCAAAAAATATAGTGTCTCGAGATGTTTTTTCATCTATATAGATATAAAAAAGCTGCTTTTTTTCTCTTGATCGATATTAAAAGATCTACAAATAACAGAAAAAGGGAATAAAGAAGAGACAGAATGTAGAGAATTGTTTCTAGATTGTTTTGCAAAAAATGATTCTAATATTTTTCTTTATACATTTTAAAAATATTTCAATCAATATAATTTAGTAAAATGAAAAATAAGTAATTTAAGGTGAAATGGGGTATTGACAAGTTGGATCTTAAATATAAACTTAAGATGCCACCTAAGCATGACTCAAAAGATAAACGACTATGTGATGTATGGTTATAGTATCGTGCTAAGTGTAAAGTCAAAGTACAACAAAATAATATTACATAATTGATTATTTATGGCTTTTTCATGTTCATGAATATTTGCATTGTAAATAGCAAAGCATCTTAAAATTCTCAAATTTTTTCCATCTCAAGACATTATGGTAAAAAAATTATCAAAATAAAAAAGCCAGATGCGTGCAACTAAATTTAGAAAAGAATTTGCTAATATTATTAAATTCAGAAGCATTTGCTATGCAATTAGATTTAAAAGGTATGTTTCACATTGATTCATAAAATTATCTTTAATTGGTTTTGCAGAAATTTTGCACAAAATTCATATTATACGTTTTACACTTTCTAATATTATTTTATAGATGTTTCGTTAGTTAGCTAAACTGCAGCCTGATATCATGAAACTTAAAACTGGAATTTGTATTGCCTAGAATAGATTGGCATATCGTTGGCTTGATTGGTAATGGTACTTGGTATTAAGCTGCATGGAAATTTCAAAGAAGCCAAGTATAGGTTTCAATTTTACTATCCATACAAGTCTATTTGTATTAAATCAAATCAAAATATATGGTCTGTTTTATAATGACAATTTGTAGGTATGTAAATGTCCCTCTTTGAGCCATGACACATTCAAATAATGTTTATAATCTATTTTAAAACATAAGGCACATCAGTTGCTATTGGAACTAAATGATCAAATAGGATTTTAGTATGATGTTAAGGCTGCCATAGGGGGAAATTGATGTTGATCGTGCAATAATTTGTTATTTGAATTGTGTTCTCATTTCCTAATTACTTTCGATTATGTAATGGTTTTTCAAATGATCGATTGATTTGGTGTGGCAGTGTTATATCGATATGCTATCTTTTTTATTTAGATTCACTGCACCAGGCAAGGTTCATATTGTGGACGCTAGCAAGGAAGGTGATTGGCGAAATCCGGAAAATACACAAGAAAAGCAAAAGAAACCTTGGGTAGTGCCTTTAAGCTTGCGCAGTCATTTTTTTATCACTGGTGTTGCTGAAAATGGTTCATAATCTTTATTAAATTGGTCGTCAGTTTAATAAACTAACTGAAAGATGGATTTAAATAGTAGACACCTAATATAAGTAACATCTTTTTCTTCTTAACTTGATAGAATGTTTCAACAGCTTGTGAAGAGCTAAATTTCAGAATTCATACCAGTCCCATTCGCTATGAAGCCAGATTATTAGAGCTTCTCTCAAGTGCTGCAGTACAATATAAAGCCTTAACCCTCTTATGAACATAATCGTCTCTACAACTTTGTTTTCTAACATCCCTCAGAATCTGAATTTAGTGTAATTCATTTCCTTCCATATTTTTTAGTTTAAAGGTCGGTTCTGATTTAATTTCTTGTGAAAAGAGGAGGGCATCCCTCTTTTACCAGGATTCTATTTCTTCCTTTTGTAAAGTTTTGAATTCCAGTTTTTTGTCATGAAATCAGTCGTCGAAAAAATTTTAAAAAAAAGGCCTCAACATTCTACAAATTTTGCCACTTTAAATGGATGCATTTGTTACTTTCTTTTTTTTTGTTTTCCCTACGTAAGATTTAGATTTATGTGGTTGGCTTCTTTTATATTCTATGTAATTGGAAGGCTTGGTAAAGGAACTCACAAACTACACTGGAGTAACATGACTTGCTTGATACTTTCTTATTCTGCCTTAAATGTTATCTTAAGGCAGTTTGCCTGATGTATCCTATCTTGCTTCTTAATAATAAACATGATTAGACTCGATGAGTTGGACATTTGGTATATTGTTTGGAGTCTTCGTGGAATGGATTGAATCAAGTGTGTTTCCAATATGGGGCTGTTATATCTGTAGTAGTCCATAAATTATTTGTATGAACGTGTTATTTGTCTAAACGGGGGAGTTACTTTGCAGATTTGGTTTGCTTTTTTTCTCAATTGGTGATTGCAACAGAAATTAGAAGTGTGGTTGCAGCAGCTTTATTCATTTTTTTAATTACATATCTGTTATATTTTATAGAAATTAGAACTGTCTTTATAGTACATTTGTGCAGGAATAATACAATAAGGAATAATGGAGTATGTATCATTCAAGCAAATGACAATAAAAAAAAAAGACCATCTAGGCTGTTAGAGCAAGAGTTGTCAGAATGTAGGAATCTTTTCATTTGCAACTGGACAACAAAGTTACAAATCTTGATATGATTTTGTTAGATGATGAGGTATGTAGACATATTAATTTTGAAGACACATATTCTAATATTTATTTTCATAAAAAATATATATAACAAATAAAATCAATTCATAACAAAATTAATTGCTCAAATGACAGAATCAGCTGATACACACCACCGTAAGGAAGGATTTGATTTCAAAATTCAAACCAATATTGCAAGAAGGTTATGCATATGCTATAAAAATTTTGAGGGTGCTTACAGTGAGAGGAAACTACAGACCTCTTAATTCGAAAGGATGAAATCAAATATTTGACAGGTCGGTATTTTAAAAATGAAAAAAGGATTACTTAATGTAAAATCAAGCATACTAAAGTGTAAATTTAGTGCCATGAGCTTAATATATACGTAAACATACAAACCTACGCACGCACATGCACATAAAAATCAATCATGCATATTATATTAATATGGCAAATTTTATTGGATGGACGATGTTGGCAAAATTATTGCTTCATGAGTCCCATTAAAACGGTTGAAATAACAGGAGGTCTAACTCACAAGCGTAAAATCAAGATGATCCTTGGAAGGTATCAACTTAACTGGAATTTTTAATGTTTAACCTATTTGGTGATACTCATTTTTACTTTTTAAATGAAATAAAAATTTTATTGATGGTGATAATGAAATTGATGTGACCTTATGGGGTAAAGTTGTTGATGAATTTGATGGAGGATTGAATATCTGTTTCAATCCACCACATATCATGATGGTAACTTCTACACTGTTAAAGGAATCGATGGGTAGGTTTTAGTATATTTTGTATATTTCATCCTATTAAATTTTAAATGATAAATATGATAATTTCTTGATTGTCTATAAGGAAAAGCATCTCTCTCATCAACATGCACAACAAGGATTTACATTAATCTAATGATTCCCCAGACAACCAGTTTGTTTGACAGCTTTACAAACACAAAACTCATTTAAAATTAAACAAAACATTTATGTTTTGCTGACTTGGTGATTACTTTTACTAGCAAGCCATATTTATCAACTTCAAATAAACCAAGCATCGGACTTGAACGTGCGAACCATAAAACAACTCCAAACATTAAACTTTGAGTTTGATACGAATGATCATGCCTACACAGTAATTGCTACCGTAAAAAATGTGAGAAAATTGTTTGGTTGGTGTTATATAGCGTGTGAGATGTGCAAAAAGAAAGCCAACAAATTTGACACTTATTTATGGTGCTCGGTTTGCGAAATCAAGTGCGAATCATTCAAAGCCAGGTATGATTGTATTCAGAAATAACTCTACATGCAAATAGTTTATCATCAAATGATTGTGGAGCACAAACCAAAAATAAAAAAAATAAAAGAAATATTTTCCTAATAACAAAATAGTTATTAACAGGTATAAAGTGCATATTGTTGTTGAAGATGACGGTGGGTCTACAGTTTTTGTCCTTTTTGATAGAGAGGTTGAGAAGATACTTGCAATATCAGCTGCTTGATATTCGAAAATAGCAACAATTCTGCTAAAAAATTGTAACGGAAGAAGCTGGAAATTTAAAGCAACAACGATTGAAATAAATAACCAAGCATCAAATATTCGATAGCTGTGAATCAAGAAAGAACTGCAATTGAAATCTAATATCCGTTAATTTAATAAGACAACAATAATACTTCGAAAAGGGATGGTAGCTGCCTTGCTTCAGCTCTTCATCGTGATGCAAATACCAATCACCAACGCATACAACTACAAATAGAGAGGGAACTAAGATCAAAAGCCTGTATAAATTAGATAGACAGCCACTGTTTACAAATTCCACGGTAAATAATGATTTAAATAAATTGGGATGGTACCTAAGAACTACTGAATTGAATTGAATGCACGAACAGTCTACTTGCAATAAATAATAATACATGTATATCCACTTTCAAACTCCGACAAACATAGGCGATAAATAGCAAAGCGATAAAATCACTTCCCAAACACAAACCATCGTTAAAAGAAGCTTGATCGTACAATTTCAAATATCTTTATATTTTATTGAAATTATATGACATCCATTCTTCACTAAGAATAAACGAACCTTGCAACGCCAAAAAATTAAAAAAAAAAGTCCAAACCACGTTGATAACATCTTCGGTTCTAAAAAAGTTACACCCGCACATTATTATCAATCCGTTAAATATAAACTCTACTGTGGTCTTTATTTATTATTATTATTATTTTTTCAGCAGCATATTTATTTATTTATTTATTTTTCAAAATACTTACGAATAGCTACCTCCTCACCGTTGTGTGCCATTGTCTTCAGCATCGATCCTCTCCCTCCAATCATACTATGCTTTTCTTTCCACAAATCTTCAAAAGATAGAGACACCGGCATCCTTCCCGTTGTCCTCGCCGCCTTCCCCAAAAGAAGGATAAGGAAATGTCTTATGCTTTTTTTTTTTTTTATTCCTATCTTTCCTTGGTTTTCATTGATTTTTTCTATGTTTTTCCTGGTATTACTCTATTTTTTGGTCCTCAAGATTACCAGTTAGGTGGGAGACATGAAGTGGCCAAAAGGGAAGCTTAAACAATTGTTGGCATCTTGTGTTCCTTATTTCCTTTCTTTTTCCTATTCTCCATGGTCTCAATCAGATGGGAAACTATGTTTTTCCATGGATTTTTTGTATGTTTTCGCTGGTATTCCTCTGTTGCGGCCGATCCTCTTATGCATCTATCGCTGAAAAAATACCTACAAAAAAAGTCCATACTAATCGGAAGTGTTTTCATTGGAAATCTTTCGATGCTTAAGTCATTGGAGAAACGGTCGAATAGATAAGAAAAATTAAAAATAGCAGTGTTACCTAGAGTTGTCTTGCCAAAGTGTCTGATTTATCTTCTTTTATAGGTGAAGTATTAATAGCCACTAATAACAATTAGAAATCATGGGGCCCCACTTATTTCGAAATAATTGGAGCAGTTAATGCCTATTATATGATCGTGGAGAGTTCATTATGCATGTTCTGCACCTAGAATGGAGATTGCACTGACTATATGTCGGTATTGCTATCGTGTCAATTGTATGTCGGTAATCTTGTAGGTCCGACTGACTATCTGATTGGTCAGCGATCGTTTATTCTTGGAGTTGTTCTATTTATTATGGGGTGGATTGAAGACAGCCGACTGTCAATCGATAGACCGATTGATAGTCGATCATCTGTAAGGTTTATCGGCTGTGAGTCGATCGTTGAAGTTGGTTGACAGTCGGTTGAAAGTCTTCTACTTGACTCATTGTCATCCATTGTTATTTGAAAGTTTGTTGTGGCCGTTATTTAGTCAGTGGTGCCGATCATCAGTCAGTGATACTGTAGGATTTGGTGTGGTGCTTCCAAGCCTTGGAGGGCCACAAGAAGAGCCAGGATGTTGACTCCGGAAGTCTAGGATATGTGTGAGTCCTAGGACTAGTACGGAAGTTGTCCTAGGAAGAAGATGGCGTGTAGTCCTGCACAGTCTCGAGGTTCAGGTGTGAGGATTTTGAGAGACTTGGTAGGTGCTCCAAAGACCTGGGACATAAGGTGGAGCAAAGAACCAAAGTCAGAAGAAGAATTAGTCAGACAAGGGGCTGACACACAGGTGGACTAGCTTGGATATGCAGTCGAGCCAGCTTGAACTGAGATCGAGCCGATTCGGGATGCAGTTGAGTCAGCTATCTCAGGCAGATAGAAGATAGGATTTGGATAAGATGCAGTCGAGCCAACTTGGCTACTGATAGAGCTGGCTCGATGGTGGTGAACAGAACTGAACGAAATTTTTTGTTTGAGGACTTAAGGCCTGATCCAATAAGGTTTTAAGGTGGCTAACATATGTATGGATCAGATTTAGATGCAGAAGATGAGAGCATGGGAGACATGGATGTACATGGGCTTGATGAGTACTTTCATGTATTGGATTAGTCAGAAGAGTTTTTGGTCGGACCTAATAGCTATGTATAAATGTATAGGTTGTATTAGGATTTTATAACATGGATTGAATACAGATCTTTTCTCCCTCGATCACTTTTTTTCCTCTCTAGAGTTGTCGCCTCAAGGGGGCGCCTCCCTCAAGTCCAAGGATGGAGGTGCCCTATCATAGATCTAAATTGGTGGATCGATAGTCTACTACTTTAGAGAATGTCAAAGTTTTCCTCAGCTCCATGCTAAAGATTAGGAGTTTCTGCAATACGTGCTATTACAGCTAGGTGATGCTATGGTGATGTCGTAACAATTGATATCAGAACGATATTGGATTCCAACAGATATCGACTAATAGTCGTCGTGTCGATGCCAAGTCAATGGGCCCAATAGTTGCCCCCCACTCTCGAGTTCAAAATAGAGAAGGGCGCGTGACTTGTCACGTGGTTTGACATCTTGAACGATGAAGATTTTTGTGTTGTCTCGAGCCCTGATTTGGCAGCTACTTGTCTTTCGGCATTAATGTTTGTCCCATTATCCATTTCGATGTCGTGCAGTCATTATTAACACGTTCATCAATAAAGATTTCTAGCTGTTTTATCATTTTGATGATCGTGCCATCATCATTGGGATGTTCAATAGAAAAGGTGATTCGACAGTCTAATAGTCTGGTTGAGCTCAATTCGATGATGTCACGTGTCGAACTATTATTGGTTTCTGATTGTTCCCTCGGATAGTGGTGTCATGGTATGATTTGATGGTGGGTGCATTAAAGCATCCGAATATCAATCGCTCCAGATTTTGCCACATGTCAAAAATTCGGATGATTTTATTTTTACCAAAATCATCCTAGCCGCTGATGACAACTATATATATAAGGGTCTTTTTATCCTCCATTGAACTTTCTATCTTAGCTGAGAGCTTCTGCTGGTGTTCTAAGGTTCCGGGTTTTCTGCTTCTTTCTCTCATCTTCCAAGTCTCTTTTCAACTTTCAGGTTAGAGTCTTCCCTTTCCTTTGCTTCCTTAAGATTCTTCGTTAGTGTTTATAATGGCTAGTAGAGGTAGAGGTAGGATAGGAGGTAGTGGTCGGCCGTCTGGTCCAGTTATGGTTTTTTCTCCTGGTCCAGCAGTGGAGGTTTCTTCATTGACTGCTTCTGCTGTAGAGCACTCCGGGAGCAATATTGTATCCTAAAGCAGTTTCGTCTGTCGGCGCCTGGTCCGAATGGTTGGGTAACTTCCTCACCAATGGGTCAAGTCACATTCTATGTAGAGAACCTTAGGTCAAGTCTATAATTTTTGGTCCCGGAGTTCATTCGGAATGTTTTGGACTATAATCGAGTTTGTCCGACCCAACTTGCGTCGAATTCTATTCAGCTTCTTATCTTTTTTGCCTTGCTTTGTCATTCTATCCCGACCACTCCTCGGTTGTCGCTTCTTTATCCTTTCTTTACTCTTCATCCCCATCCTAAGATCGATGGTTGGTAGATGTTCGCACTGAGGAAAGGTCTATCCTTTATTTTTGGTTTTCTATCGTCCATCCATGATTGGAAGATCCAGTTCTTTGTCATTTCTTCATTCTTTCCTTGAGATTTTTCTTTCATTTGGGAGACTCTAAATACCAGTCCGAATGATAATAATCAGATTGATCCAGTTGATCGAAAGAACTTCCTTAAATTTAAAGACATGAAAGTCCCACCGCAGAAGGAGCTACTGATCGATCATGCCTTGTACGATGCTGGGCTTGGTCCAGCACTGATTGTTGGTATAATTCGATGTAACTTTTTAAGATTTTTATTTTTGTCTGATCTTCGACTTATATTAACTTGTTCATTCTTGTTTGCAGCTATGCATTCTTCGGTGGTGATTTCGGCAGTTAATGTTTGCCGATTTATGGGCAAGAGGGAGTTAGCTAGAGGTGCTGGGTCTTCCAGGGCATCGAAGAAAAGTTGGCTCGATGCTCTATTGGTTGCTGCCCATCCGATCGATGTGCCATTGATGACACTTGACCAAACCGATGTCTCATCAGTGGCAGCTCCAATGGGCAAAATAGTTATCATGTTAGCAGCTCCAGCAGGTCTTCCTCCGATTCAAGATGCATCAGTGGACGTTCCACAAGCAGTCGAGGAGCCGGAGGATGATGTGGAGGTTATAGAGGCACCTACCATTCCTACCAAGCCGATGATATCTCGAGCCCCATCAATGCTAGAAATTGGATCAAAAGAGTAGTGGCTAGCAACGTCCCAGACTCCCCTTAGGTCTGACTGGTTGTCGGCTCCAATTGAGAGGCCGCCTAGCCCAAGGCAGGGGAAAGCTCCAGTATCTTCTGCTAGAAGTGAGACTCCAACTGTATCGATGGAGTCCATCAATATCCAAGTTCCAATTGGAGAGTCGGCACTGACAAACCCAACTCTTGCAAAGCCACTAGTCGAAGCTATTCTTCTTCTAGTTGATAAGCAGAGTCGAAAGAGCCAGATGCTAGCCGACATGTTTTCTTCCTTCTACTCCTTCCTGATTTCAATATGTCGATATTTTCTTTTCTTTCTTTA
The DNA here is from genome assembly GCA_006176705.1 of Cocos nucifera. NCBI lineage: Eukaryota > Viridiplantae > Streptophyta > Magnoliopsida > Arecales > Arecaceae > Cocos > Cocos nucifera. Next base: position 27,058 of record QRFJ01007348.1, on the reverse strand, counting down.
ACTTATTTCTCCTCTTTTGTATTAACTTTTTCTTCTTTTCAAGTGGCCCATGAAGTGTCAGCACTAGAGAGAGGCTTTCGAACCTATGCTGACATTCACCAAGGGTGGTCCGACAAGGTGAAGGCGGCCATCACTAAGAAAAATGCTGCTCTCGAGCAGCTTCACACTATGATCGATCGAGAGAGGGAGGCGAAAGAGTGGGAGGAGAAACTGGCGGAAGAGGTCTCCCACCTAAAGGCCGAGTTGGAGTCGGCCTGCACTGACTTGGGATCGATAAATTTTGAACTTGAGTCGATGCGTTTCAAGTTACAGTCGGCTCAAGCAGACTTGGAATCGGTTGAGTGGATCATCAAGACTCAAAAGTCTCAGATTCGAAGGAAGAGGCATGATGTCAATCGGCTTCGAAAGGAGCACAATGGTGGTGCTCGAGGGCTGGAGGAGGAGCGGAAGAAGCTATAGTCTTCTGAATATGAAGTGGCATTGGTTCGGATGGCTTTCAGTCAGGCGAAGGAGCACACTATTGAGGAGTATCGAAGCACGGAGGACTTCAAGAATGAAATTCTTGAGGGCAATCGAGTTTCTTATTGGATCGAGTATGAGGATGGCGGAGATGCGGTCGATAGACTTTACCCAGATTTGGACTTGAGTCGCATCGTCACCTAGGAATCCAAGGATGAATCGAAGGAAGTTGATGATGCTTCGACTGAAGGAGCTCCCACAGATGAAATTCTGACTGAAGTAGCGTCGGCCGTTATGGACCCTGCTCCAGCCATTAAAGTGGTGCCAATCGAAGAGGTGCCAAACATTGTAGAACCTGCTCCATGTGCCGAAGAACTTGCTTCGGTAATGGTTGTTGTAAATACGGTAGTAATAGAAGATATCGATCGTTGATTAGTTTAGATTTTATATATTTTTCTTTTCTTTATTTTTGTCGTTGGGTAAAACCTGACTTTGTAATTCGGCTTCAGCCAAATTTTGTAGTAATTTTATATGTGAATGAAAGAAAAATTTTCTAAGATGAATCTTCTTTCTTCTAAGTATAGATGAGTCTTTTGTGTTAAAAATTTTTTAAGTATTGTCTTTCATTCTTCAGTTGGTAGTTGAATATTGGTGTGCTTATCGAATGTTAAATCTCATTAGAGATAACATAAAGTTTACCACTAATAGATTGTGATATCATCGTTAAAATATCATAATTATCAGTTTAGTCTGACTTCTTTTAAAATAATTAAGAGCATGTAGATAGCAGCAAGTCGGATTGAATCCATAGGAAGGCAATGATTTAATTTTTAAAATTTTTAATTTTTTCATAAAAAAAGAAAAAAAATTTGAAATTAAAATTTAAGTTAGAAAATAAAATTATAAAAATTAAATAATATGAAAAAATTAAACTTTGGTACTAAGATATACTATTTAGATTTTAGCATCTACTTGCAAGAAATTAAAGAGCAATTAAAATAAAATAGAATTAAAAGAGCAAAAATTAAAGAATAAAAATTAAAAGAGCAATAAATTAAATTTTATATTAAAATTCAAATATAATAATTAAAAAAAAATTCTTAATTTTTAGATCAATAATGACGTGGAGATGGTGTACAAGTCTGGCTCTTCTTCTCGGTACCATCATCTCGAACCAATCTTCAGCCAAAGCCTGACTTCCATCCTTTACCACGGCTTCTTCTGGATCAGATCTGTTGATTTCTAGAGGCCTGCGATCCTTTAAATAGGTGTTGCAGGGTTGGAGGATTTTTCTGCAGGCAATATGGTACTAAGGGCTATTTTAATCATCAAAATATAAAGCAATCTGAGTGAAATTTGGATTAAAATAGTATTTGGATGAATTCTATTGAGTTTTCTCAATTCTGGCCGTCAGATGGCGATCCAAGGCTTCAAAAAATACTAAAAACGGACATTAATAAACTTAAATCAAGTTAGAAAATATTCTAGCCATTGAATCGCACTTTGATGAGAGAAATTTGGCTGTTTATCATGTTCAGGATGTTTTAATCATCGTCATAAGTTATTTTGGCCATTGGATTAAGCCTGAAGCAGGCGCTGTCGTTGGATCAAAGCCTAGCGTGAGCTGGAAACCAAATCAAGCTTGGAAACCCCATGGACCATTCGATCTTGATTGGAATCCACTGCTACCATCCGATCGCACTATTACTATAGTTGTGGACCGCGTGGACTGGATGTGCCATAGACCTCAACCAATTGGCATTGATCTTGGCTTGTGAAATTATGAAACTACCCTTGTACGCCACGATAAATTTGTTGTAGACCCTTTAAGGATCTAGGTCTGCCATGCGATGGCTCTTGATTCGCTAATTTCTATTGAGCTAGTGGTCTATGCTTGGTTGTGTGGATCGAATAGCGGGTTGGCGGGCTGTGCTGCATGTGGGCTCGTGGGCTTGGTGGGCCGGCTTCACTTCTGGGCCGGTTAGCTGGGCACGCCAGCTAACTGTGGTTGGATGGCTTGGCTGGGTGCACTTGGATGCGTCGGTTGGATTTTTGTAGTGGCTTGGTTGAGCGTGCCGACTAAGCCGGCAACGACAGTTGAGCCATTTTAATTATTATTATTTATTTTATTTATTTTTATTTTTTATTTCTTTGAAAATTTGTACATAGTTCATTTTACATCCATTTTGCTCCAAATTTATTTCATTATGATAAAAAAAATGAGCTTTTTCTATTGGTAATGATATTTTTAATATTAATTTAATAAAAATATTATTTTTTAAAATAAAATTTAATTAATAAATATTTTAATATTTTTATTAATAAATTTGTGATACTTATCATACCTCCCAACTTAGTTATTGCTAGTCTCTTAGCAATATAATGCTAGTCTTTGATTAATCACCATATTTCATTAAGATCCTCTTCCACAAAAGTAGCTTTAGGATTAAAGTTCAAAAGTTTAGACAGTATTACTAAGTATTGAGTTTTAGAAGTAAATTTCATGGTCAGTATAATCAAAAATTTTTTTAGAATTCATCTAAAGATCTACAGCACTTGTGTTTGTGAAGTCTAACTTAGTATTTGAGTGTTAATTTAAAGAATAAATGTATCTTCTATTATCATTTAATTTGGTTAATTTTCTATACACCTCCAAAGTATGTGCATGAATTAAGATAGCTTTCACACTGCCTTTCTTTCTTTTCTTTTTTTTTCTTTAAATGTGTTGAGCATCCTGGCCTTCCCTCCATCATTTGATGTGAATTTTCATACTTGACTTAGGTGCAGAGATCCAGTTACTAAGTTTAGGATAATCCATATATACTCTATTTTTTATATTTTTTATTTTGGATAGGTAGCTCTTTTCTTAAATTCAAATTTCTTTAATTGGGGTGTATAGTAATTGCCAATTTTTTTTTAATGATAACTGAATTCTTAGTTGGCCTTATAATCAACACCTACGTTATCTCATTAGTGTGCATGTACAATTTGAAGTGTTAATAACTTTTAAATGATCTAAGTAGGCTGTTAAAAGTCTGACCAACTAATCTACTTCCTGACTTACTATAGTCATTAGCAAATACTTTCTAACTTTATTACTTTTTCTAGTCTCTTTTGCTCAAAATTTTTTTCTAAAATATGATTTATTCAAATATTTTTTTATTTTTTTAATTTAATTTTTTTTAAAAGATTATATATATATAATTATTTTATTATATATATTTTAATTTTATTTTTTCTATCCTCCAACTGAATCGATAGTGTCCTCAATGGAGAAGAAAAAATGAAAAGATGTAATAAATTTTTTTTGTTATTTATCAAGCATTTATCTAGCATGGGTCATGAAGCTTTGATTCTCCTCCAGCCTAGCCACTTATTCTAAAAAAAACTAAAAAATAAATTAGATGCAAGAAATGTTGGGTTGTCTTCCAACAAGCGCTAAGTTTATCGTCTTCAGTCAGACACAATGCAGCTCAATTCATTATGGGTCTATTAATATTGTTTGATCAATGATTTGATTTAATGATATTCCTTCGATATTTGATTTAAGCTTTTGACCATTTACCTTAAAGAAATTCTTAGATCTAGGATAATAAAATTTAATTACAGCATGTGGGAACACTTGATTGACTATATAAGGTTCATTCCATGTAGATTTTAACTTTCTAGAAAATAATCGGAGTCTTGAGTTAAATAATCAGACTTGTTGATTTGGCTCAAAGATTTTTCTTGAAATATGTTTATCATGAAAAGCTTTCATTTTTTCTTTGTAGATTTTTGAGTTTTCATAAGCCTCTCGCCTTAATTCCTCTAATTCGATCAATTGTAACATTCAGCTAGAATTCGCTTGATTTAGATTAAAATTTAATTGCTTTATTGCCTCATATGCTTTATGTTCAAGTTCTACCGGAAGGTGACATGCTTTTTCATAGATCAATCTATAGGAAGACATTCTAATAGGAGTTTTATAAGCAGTCCTATAGGCCCATAATGCATCATCTAATCAATCTGACCAATCTTTTCGATCCGGACTAATAGTCTTTTGTAAGATATTCTTAATCTTCTTATTAGAAACTTCTACTTGGCCACTTGTTTATGGATGGTATGGTGTAGTTATCTTATGCGTCACTCCATATCTTCGTAACAGCTTTCGGAACTGGTAGTTTGTGAAGTGGATATCTCCGTTACTAATGATAGCACGTGGAAATTCGAACCTAAAAAAGATATTCTTTTGAAAAACTTTAAGACTACTTTATGATCATTGGTTCATGTTGCCATTGCTTCAATTCATTTAGAAACATAATCAACAACCACTAAAATATATTCAAAATCTTTAGATGGTAGAAAAGGTCCCATGAAATCAATTCTCCATACATCAAAAATTTCAACTATCAAGATGGGATTCAAAGGCATCATGTCTTTCTTTGAAATATTTCCTAAGGTTTGACACTTAAGACATTCCTGACTAAAAATATGGATATCCTTAAATAATATAGGCTAGTAAAATCCACTTTGCAATACTTTGGCCATAGTTTTTCTTTCAGAAAAATATCCTCCACAAGCAAGAGTATTACATAATTATAAGATACTCAGCTATTCAGACTCAGGAACACATCTATGAATGATTTGGTCGGCATAAATTCTAAAAAATTTAGGATCTTTTCAAAAATAGTATTTAATTTGAGCAAAGAATCGATCCTTTTCATTCTTAGATCAACCATCAGGAATTTGTCCAACTATTAGGTAATTTACAATATCTGCAAACCAAGGGGCCTTTGCATGTGAAACTTTCAATAATTGCTCATCTGAAAAAGATTCTTTGATTAATGCAGGTTCAGTATCTTTAACTCGGATCCTAGATAGATGGTCTGCTACAACATTCTCAGATCTCTTCTTATCTCAAATTTTTATATCAAATTCTCGTAGCAATAAGATCCATCTAATCAATCGTAGTTTAGTGTCTTTCTTTGAGAGCAGGTATCTCAAAGCTAAATGATCTGAATATATCATGATTTTTGATCCTAACAAATATGATCTAAACTTTTTTAGGGCAAACACTACAGCTAGTAACTCTTTTTCAGTTGTAGTATAATTTATTTGTGCTTCATTCAGAGTTCTACTAGTATAATATATCACTGTGGGACATTTGTTTACTCTTTGACCTAGGATAGTCCTATAGCAAAGTCTGAAGCATCACACATGATTTCAAAAGGTAGTGACTAGTTTGGAGGTTGAATGATCAGGGCTTTGGTCACAACTTTTCTCAAAAATTCATAGGCTTTAAGATACTCTTTATCAAAGTTAAAAGGAACATCTTTAGCCAGTAGATTACATAATGGATGAGATATCTTAGAAAAGTCTTTGATGAAGCGATGATAGAATCCTATATGGCTAAAAAAAGATCGAATTTGTTTGATAGAAGTGGATGAAGATAATTTAAAAATTAAGTCAACTTTTGCTTTATCAATCTCTATCCCTCTCTTAGACACTACATGTCCTAACACAATCCTTTCTTGAACCATGAAGTGTCTCGTTTTCCAGTTTAAAACTAAATTAGTCTTAATATATCGTTGCAATATTTTCTTCAAATTATTGAGGCAACTCTCGAAAGATTCTCCAAAGATCAAAAAATCATCCATAAATATTTCTAAAAAATCTTCTATCATGTCTGAAAATATTGACATCATGCACATTTGAAAGGTCGCAGGTGTATTACACAATCCAAAAGTCATTTTACGGAAAGCAAAAGTTCTATAAGAATATGTGAATGTGGTCTTTTTTTGATCTCCTGGGTAGATTGCTACTTGATTATATCCTGAGTATCCATCTAAAAAATAAAAATATTGTTGGCCAACTAGTCTCTCTAGGATTTGGTCAATAAAGGATAATGGAAAGTGGTCTTTTCGAGTGGCCATATTGAGTTTTCTATAGTCTATACAGACATGCCATCCAGTGAAAAATCATATTGGTACTAGATCTCCATGGTCAGTGCGGACAATCGTGAGTCCGAACTTCTTTAGAATAACTTATGTAGGACTTACCCTATGGCTGTCAGAAATAGGATAAATAATACCTACATCTAACCATTTAATTATCTCTTTCTTGACTACTTCTTGCATATTAGGGTTGAGCCGTCTTTGCATTTCTCAAGTTGGTTTGGTATTATCTTCAATATAAATGTGGTGCATATATATTGATGGACTAATGCCTTTTAAATCAACGACGGTCCAACCTATGGCCTCCTTATATGTTTTTAAAATATCTACTACTTGATCTTCCTGTTCAGGAGTTAGGTCAGAAGTAATGATCACTGGTAGGATTTTCTTTGATCCTAAAAATAGATACTTAAGTATTTCAAGCAAAGATTTTAGTTCAAGTTATGGTGGGGCCTGAATTGAAGGATGTAATGGTTCAATTTTTTTCTCAGGTAAGGGCTTAATTTTCATTGACCAAGGTAATATATGTGATGGGTGAGGTGAATCAAGCAGGGCATTCACCTCCTGGTCTATGATTTTTTTGACAAGTTTATTTAGAAGATCGTTCTTGAGTAAATCTAAGGAGGAATCAGATTCAACTATCTTATTTATTTGATCAATTACAAAGCAGTCTTTCTCCTCTTGAGTGTGTTTAGAGGTATTAAAAATATTTATTCTTATCTTTTGATCTCCAAAAGAAATATCCATGGATCCTATCTTACAATTGATATTGGCATTGGCAGTAGCTAGGAATGAACGACCTAAAATTATGGAATTTTGGTTTAGCTCTTGGGATGATTCCATATCAAAGTAGAGGAAGTCTACTAAAAAATAACATTTATCTACTCTAACTAAAACATCCTCAATTAGGCCACGTGGTGTTTTTACAGATCTATCGGCTAATTGCAAAATAATCGATGTCGGTTTAAGTTCTTCTGTCCTAAATCTTTCATAAACCAAGGTTGGAAGTAGGTTCACACTAGCTCCTAAGTCTAATAATACTCGATTAAAGGTTATGCTTCCTATAACACATAAAATTAATGGACCACCAGGGTCTTTCATTTTTTGAGATAATGGGTCTAATAGGACTGCACTTACATCCTTAGACAATATAATTCTTTTAGTTTGTGGCTTACGCTTTTGGGTACAAAGTTTTTTAAGAAATTTGGCGTAAGCCGGGACATGCTGAATTGCATCGAGGAGGGATAAATTAATATGCACTTATTTAAATAGTTTCATTAACTCCTTGTTACGTATTTTTTGCTTTTTACGGAAAGAGCATGCTTCTAAGGCTTGAGGAAAAGGGGCATTAGGTTTATATATCTTGGATAACTCATCTATTCTCCTCTTACCTTTATCGATCTCATCAGAATCAGTATCAGTACTAGTTCTAGGCTCAGGTTCTTTTATGTGGTTAGCTTTAGTATACTAACCTCTTCTTCTGAATTTTTTTCTTGGCTAGCATCAGTACTAGCCTCTATCACCTAGTTTTGGTATGGGTTCTTAAGAATCCTACCACTTCGAAGTTTAGAATTGCTTTGGCATTCTCTAATTGGGGATTCTTAGGTGGAATGATGGGTTGATGACTAAATTCAGATGGTTGGTGGACATTGGATGGGTTATTTTTAGGATTGGCAATCGATTGGCTTCCTAACTGACCTGATTCTCTCCTCATGCTAAACTCAGCTAATTATCCTATTTGAGCTTCTAGCCTAGTGATTGATTGTTGTTGAGATAGGATTAATTATTATAGCTGGTTAAATCGATCGTCGGCTAGATTAGTCTATTGAGGAGGTGGGTATGAGGGCTGATTATAATATGATAGCTGAAAAGGCTAACTAGACTGATCTCTATTATAGGCATAATTCTAGTATTGGAGTCTATTCTAATAATTTTATACTGGTGGAGTTTGGATCTGGGCCTAAGTCTGTTGTGATTTTCAAGAAAAATTAGGATGGATTCTCCAGCTTGGGTTATATATGTTTGAAAATGGGTTATTGACCGATTTGGAATAACCTTGAGCAGCTTGAACTTGCTCTTGGATGAAGGATGAAAATTATGCAGCCGTAGGATATTCACTCATACTATGGGTTGGGCTAGCACAAATAGAATAAATCTTCTGATAATTAAAAGATGGTGTGTATTGTGTAGGAGATTGTCGGCCTAGGTTTAGAAATTGATCTAAGTTTTGGATAAAAAGATCGACTTTATCTAATTTTTATGCTATTATGTTCAAGTTTGCCTTAAAATTAGGTTTTAGAGTTTTGATCTCATAAATTTTTGTTCATTTTTGTTGAGAAATTGATCTTTCATAAGAGGATAATGAAGCATGGTTAATAGAATTTTTACTTAAAGTTTTAAACAAGGTATAAGCTTCATCCTCACTTTTGATCATAATTGCACCTTTATAGGATGCATCTACCATTTGTCAGTATTATTCTCCTAAATCTTTATAGAAAGCTTGGATAATTTGCCACTTAGATAGACCATGGTGTGGGCATTTTTTAAGAAGTTTCTTAAGTCTTTCTCATGATTCGTGAATTTGTTCACCTGAAAGCTAAGCAAATCCCGTGATAGCTCACCTCATAGTATTGGTTCGACCTATGGGATAAATTTTTTTAAGAAATTCATGTTGCATCTCTGCCCATGTTTGAATTGATTTTTCTATTGTGCCAAGCCAATACTTGGCTTTATGTTTTAGTGAGAAAGGAAACAAGGTCAGTCTAAGGGCATCATCAGAAAAATTCTGGATTTTTATCATAGAATAGATTTGTAAGAATTCATCCAGATGTTTGTAAGGATCTTCATTGGTATTTCCATAGAAAGATGGGAGCATCTGGATTGTGGTCAACTTGATTTCATAATGGCTAGCAGGGATATCTGGTAATTGGATGCAAGTCGATGGGTTATAGGTAGAAGGAATAAAGTATTCCTTCATTTACCTAGGTGGTTCTCCATTATTTTCAGCCATTTGATTTTTAGATTTTATATGAATCAATCATTCAATTTTGGGATTTGGTTTAACTAGGTCAGATAATAGTGATCTTCTATTGTGCATGTACTAGTACAATCCTAATTTAATTTTTTTATAAATATTTTTTTTTATTTTTTTTAGAGAGAAGAAAAGAGAAGAGGAAGAAGAGAGTTCTAAGGAAGAGTCCTAAGAAGTCCTGAATTTAGAGATTATAGAGAAGAATTAATTATATTTATATTTAATGTCAATTAGTAAATAAGTTAGACAAGCAATTTTGATTAAGAATTATCTAGATAGCTCCTAACTGTCAAGGTCACCTTCAAGCCCTCCAAGTAGAAAATCAACTAATCAACTTGTCAGGTAAGTGTAAGGTCGGTGGAAGCCCCCCCGTTGCTTGCCTTAGACACCAATTATGCTTGGCCAGATAAGCTAACAGAATCAATTATAAACTATCTTCCTTCGGGACGTGATCTCTGAACCACTTTTCTTAGACACCAATTAAGTTGACTAACCCTAATCCGATCCAACTTTTAGGATTTTTTTGTCCTATTAAGCTCGAGTTTCTAGGACTGATGTCTAATTGATTTTAATTTAGAGGCTTAGGTCAATGATGGATGTTGATTGGTTGTTTGTAGATCAAGAAAGGATGATCAAATTTTTATCTTATCTTGTTTAATTAGGTTGTGCCCTTAATTTGATTTAACATGAATATGCACAAAGAATTTTTCAAGCAAGGGGTTCTATGCAATTTAAACTAGATGCATGCAACTAATTAAATTTTAGAAGCTTATCTTACCTTCAGCAATCATCAAAAGAAATAAAAATAAAAATAAAACTAATATGATGCATGCTTTAAGTAGTTAGGATTTTTAATCTTGTCATGAGATTTTTAATTAGGTTTAAGTAGATAATTTTTAATTAATTTAAAAATAAAATAAATAATAATAAAAAAATTTAGAGTTTAGGATTGATCTCACTAAATAAGATTGAAAGTTTCCTCCTTGCCTTAATTTGGTTCTTTTCCTCTTTTTCTTTTTTTCTCTCTTTTTTTTGTAAAATAAAAAGTTAGAAAATAATAATTAAAAAAAAATAAAGAAATAAAAATTTTAATTTTTTATGCCTTCCAGATAATGGTGCCAAAAATTTGATAGATCGCGATACCATCATTAAAATACCATAATTATTAGTTTAGTCCGACTTTTTTTAAAATAATTAAGAGCACATAGGTAGCAGCAAGTCGGATCAAATCCACAGGAGGGCAATGATTTAATTTTTAAAATCTTTAAATTTTTTATGAAAAGAAAAAAAAATTAAAATTAAAATTTAAGTTAGAAAATAAAATTATAGAAATTAAATAATGTAGAAAAATTAAACTTTGGTATTAAGATCAGCTATTTAGATCTTAACATCTACTTACAAGAAATTAAAGAGCAATTAAAATAAAGTAGAATTAAAAGAGTGGAAATTAAAGAATAAAAATTAAAAGAGCAACAAACTAAATTTTATATTAAAATTAAAACTTAAAATTTAAATACAATAATTAAAAAAAAATAAAAAAAAACTCTTAATCTTTATATCAGTAATGATGTGGAGATGGAGTAGAAGTCTGACTCTTCTTCTCGATACCGTCTGCCTCGAAACAATCTTCAGTCAAAGCCTAACTTCTATCCTTTATCGTGGCTTCTTCTGGATCAGATTTGTTGATTTTTAGAGGTCTAGGATCCTTTAAATAGGTGTTGGAGGGCTGGAGGATTTTTTTGCAGGCAGTGTGGGACTAAGGGCTATTTTAATCATCAAAATATGAAGCAATCTAAGTGAAATTTGGATTAAAATAGCATCTGAATGAATTCTATTGAGTTTTCTTAATTTTGGTCATCAGATGGCAATCCAAGGCTTCAAAAAATATCAAAAATGGACATCAATAAGTCCAGATCAACTCAAAAAACATTCTAGCCATCAGATCGCACTTTGAAGAGAGAAATCTAGCCATTGATCGCATTCAGGGTGTTTTAATCAGCATCGGGAGTTATTTTGGCCATTGGATCAAGCTTGAAGTGAGCGCTGCCATCGGATCAAAGCTTGGCATGAGTTGGAAACCGAATCAAGCTTGGAAACCCCATGGACTATCCGATCTTGATTGAAATCCACTGCTACCATCCGATCGCACCATTACTATAGCTATGGACCGTAGGGTGTGCCATAGACCTCAACCAATAGGCGTCGACCTTAACTTGTGAAATTACAAAACTGCTCTTGTACGCCGTGATAAATTTGTTGTAGATCCTTTAAGGGTCTAGGTCTGCCATGTGGTGGCTCTTGATTCGTTGATTTCTGCTGAGCTGGTGGTCTACACCTGGTTGTGTGGACTGAATAGTGGGCTGGTAGGCTACGCTGCGTGTGGGCTCGTGGGCTTGGCGGGCTAGTTTCGCTTCTAGGCTAGCTAGCTGGGCGCGCCGGCTAATTATGGCTGGATGGCTTGGCTGGGCACGTTTGGATGTGCTAGCTGGATTTCTACAGTGGCTTAGCTGAGCGCATCGATTAAGTCGACAGCAATAGCTAAGCTATTTTAATTATTATTATTTATTTATTTTATTTCTTTTATTTCTTTAAAAATTTGTACATGGTTCATTTTATAGCCATTTTTCTCCAAATTTATTTTATTGTGATTAAAAAAATGAGCTCTTTCTATTGATAATAATATTTTTTAATTTTAATTTAATAAAAATATTATTTTTTAAAAATAAAATTTAATTAATAAATATTTTAATATTTTTATTAATAAATTTGTGATACTTATCAGCCGTCTAATCGAATATCAAATGATTAGAGTTTAGGCATAAAATTCTATTATATTGATAAAAGGGGGCAAGCCGAATATCCTTCGACTGATTGGAGTCAAGTCGGTATATTTTTACTAAGTTAGAATATTGTGGGCATGAATGCTTCTCAACCTCGGTTGAGTCGGTATATTATTCTGCTTAGCCGTAGCTAAGTCGGCATGTTATTCCACTTAGCCATAGCTAAGTCAGCATGACCTTGAGTCGTCTGATTATAAGTTGGTCAAAGATATTATCCCACTTTAAATCACTAGATTGTAGAGCAATTGACTATCAGTCGGCTGCATGAACTTTTTGACCGTTCATTGATCGAAAGTTATTAGGATGACATGTTATCGATCATGCATTGTTCAGTCAAATTGAAGAAAAGTCAAAATCTAATTTTCTCATTAAAATGTATTCGGACAACTACATTGATAATGTATCTTAAGATTGTCTGCATTCCAGGTTCATGGAATAGTCATTCCATCAAGAGTCTTCCATCGATATGCGTCCGAGCGAAGAATTTCAGTCACTCTGTAGGGTCCTTCCCAGTTTGAAAATAACTTTTCTTGATCCTTAGGTTTTGAAACTTTTGCTTTTCTTAGGACCAAGTCTTCATGAAGGAATACCTTCGGTTTGACTCTTGCATTGTAATATCGGATGACTTTTTGCTGGTATGCAGCCATCCAAATTTGAGCTTCTTACCAAACTTCAGAAAGTAGATCTAAGTCGACTCTTTATGATTTGGAGTTGTTCGATTTTGCATAATATTCAACTCTCATTGATGGTAGATCAATTTTCACCAAGATTACTACTTCGATTTCGTATGCCAGGTTGAATGGTGATTCTCTCATTGGAATGTGAGGAGTTGTTTGATATCTCCATATGATCGATTATAATTCTTCTACCAAAAGACCCTTTGCTCTGTTCAACCTTGTTTTGATTTCATGCAGGATTATCCGATTCATAACTTTCGCTTCGCCGTTTGATTAAGAGTGATTGATAGATGTAAGTTTGTGCATAATGTGGAACTTTGCATAAAACTTTTTGAAATTCTGATTATCGAACTGGCAGCCATTGTCAGTGACGATGGTGTGCGGTAATCCGAATCAGTATATAATTGACTTTTGAATGAAGTCTTCCATCTTGCTTTCTTTGATATGTGCTAATGGTTTGGCTTCTATCCATTTGGTAAAATAATCTATCGCAATCACTAAAAACTTTCTTTGGCCAAGTGCTAGAGAAAAAGGATTGAGAATGTCCATTCTTCATTGCGTGAATGACCATGGTACGACGATGGATGTCAGTCAGCTGGCCGATTGATATTGAATGTTGGTATACTTCTGACATGGATCACACATCTGAATGAAATCGACTCCATCTTTTTTCATGGTGGGCCAATAATATCCTTGTTGTAGAATTTTATAGGCTAAAGACTTGCCCCCTAGATAATTTTCATAAATTCCTTCATGGACTTCTCGAAGAGTATAGTCGGCGTCGGTTGGCCTCAAGCATTTGAGTAGAAGCAATGAGAACAACCTCTTGTAGAGATGTCTGTTTATCAAAACATATTATGAGGTGGTCCACCTTAGACGTATAGCTTTCGAAGGATCATCGGGCAGGATTTTGTTGGTAAGATATTGGATGATTGAATCTATCTAACTTGATTCATTATTTATTTGTAACACCTCTTCGACTTTATTGATACTCGACTGCTCAAGATATTCGATGAATGTTCGGTTGAGAAAATTGAAAGAAGTTGTCGTAAGTCGAAAGAGTGCATCGGCTTGAGCATTTTTTGTTCTTGGGATGTATGAGATCTCGAAATATCCAAAGGTCAATGTGAGATCTTTCACCTTTTGAAGATATTTCATCATAGTCGGGTCTCGGGCTTCGTATTCACCCTTGACTTGTTCGGTTATTAGCTGAGAGTTAGTAAAAACCTTCAGATTATTAACATTGAGCTCCTTGGCGATTTTCAAGCTGGCTAATAATGCTTTATATTTAACTTGATTATTTGATTCTTTGAAATTAAATCAAGGGCATATTCAGTGACTATCTCTTCGGAGTTGGTGAGAATGAAGCCGGCTCCACTTTCTTGGGAGTTGGATGCTTCATCTATATGAAGGATCCATGATGAATTAAGTTCGGCTCCAGAGCCTTCAGCCATTTTTGATTTATCATTAGATTCTTATTCTGGTTTATCATCGGATATGGTGCAATCGACGATAAAATTGGCTAATACTTATGCCATTATCGATGGTCGTAGGCGATATTGAATGTCGAATTTACTGAGCTTGATCATCCATTTTGCCATTTGATCAAAAGTATTTGGTCGGTGTAAGATTATTTTCAATGGTTGATTTATCAACACCATGACAGAATGGACTTGGAAGTATGGTTGGAGTTGTTGAGTTGATATGATTAGGACGTAAATCAATTTTTTAGCCTTCAAATATTGAGTTTCGACGTTGTGAAGCACCTTGCTAATGTAATAGATAGGTCATTGAATTCGGTTCTCATCTTATCTAACAAGGACCAAACTAACTGCTTTCATCGATGTAGTAATGTAAAGATACAACATTTCTCCCACCTCCGATTTTGCAAGTAGCGGGTGGAGATATCAAATATTTCTTCAAATCTTCGAAAGAGTGTTGGCATTCATCTGACATAAAAAGTTCTTCACTTTTCATAAAGTTTTGAAGAAGGATAGGCACCTCTCAGCCGATTTTGAAATGAATCGACTGAGCGCGGTGATTCGTCCATTCAATTATTGTATCTCTTTCTTGAAAGTTGGATGCTTCATATTGATGATGGCTTTAATTTTCTTTGGGTTGGCCTTAATTTCATGATGCAACACAAGAAATCTAAAAAATTTGCTAATAGTTATGCCGAATGCATACTTAGTCAGATTTAGTTTCATCCGATGTCATATAGTGTGCCGAAGGTTTCTTTTAAATCTTAGATGTGATCACTGGTTTGAGTGTTTTTTACTAGCATATCATTGACGTAGACTTTCACATTTTGTTTGATTTGATCATTAAATATCTAACATTTTTTAAACCGAATGGCATTACTTTATAACTGTTAGATATATGTGCCCTAGAAGCCAGAATTGGCTGACACTTGTAATACACTTCTAGGGGCAAAATTATAATTTTGACTATAATCAATAAAATAGGTTATTTTCTATTACATATGTGTATTTAGTGTCTGTGATACATCCTTTGAGTTAATGGTAATGATAATTCATATTTTCAAGAGTTGAAAATTTAAGACATGAATAATCATTATTAGCTCATAAAATGCTCCCGACCATAGGATCATCACGAGGATGGTGATTGATCCGGAAGGTTGGTGTACAATCGCTTCTCTTTAGTAGATGAGTCTTGAGTCTATGGTGTGGAGACATCGGAGCGAGAGTACAGGTACTCGTTAGAGAATGAGGGCACTGAGCGTGACCACCTCGAGTAGTCATTAGGAAGTCTACCTTCTCGTCAATGACTGACTCGATGCTGCAGTAGTGTGTCTGGTTCTTTGACCTGAGATGCATCGGCAGTTCACCTTGAGGGTGTTATAGTTTGACTACACCATTACTCGATCTCCTAGCCATATGGAATCCTGAGGTGTATGTTGGCTATAGCATGTTCATTGTAGGAACTGGATTGCATCAAGATGGAATCTATCTACCTCGGTGGTAGAGGAGCAGCCCTATGATGATCATGAGAATCAAGTCCAGAAGTCCCATGGCCATGGCAGAGTGAAATAATAGAAAGAGTTTCTATTTAGATTTTCACATTGGACTTGAATCGAATGATTACATCATATGACAGAGACTAGGGTTTGACGAGTTCACCTTAACCCTAATCTGATCGGGGCTCAAGATAGAAGAACTTAATCACACAGGTAGCTGCACCAAGAGGTTCGCATTCAGCTCTGATGGGTTGCCACCATATACTGCTAGGTGTCACTGGTGGATTTTGGGAGCAATTAGAATGATTTAGATGATCGATCATTCTAGCTGTTCGAATCAGAAGAGTTCTGATCCATCGAAAGGAGTTTCGATGATGTCGATGATAGAGATCATGACATATCCCATTACCATACAGAACTGAACCTAACTGGGTCACACAAACAAGGGTTTGAATCTGGTGATCATCAATTGAACTGATCCAGTTCAATTGATCTGAATGAGATTCAATTAGGTTCAAGAAAATCGTGCTAGCACTCGATTGAACCTAACGTTCTTCTTTTACTATCATAAATAAGTTGTCCTGACTGAGCCAAAGGAGTTTGTGCTCAATCAGAGGCCTTCACTTGGTCTGACTGGAGGTTGTCCAAGTTAGAAAAGGTTGTCTTATTTTGTAAGACAATACCTGCCATTTTTGGTCACCTGCCATTTCTTGTCCTTTGACTTTGGTCAAAAGTCTGACCTTTGACTGGTCAAATATTGACCATTGACACTTTGACTTCTGTTCACATGTTACACATCTATTGGAGAACTGGTGGGGGCCTGTCGCCCTATCAAAATCTGGCAAGGAGGAGGACGCATGCCACCCTTGGCGTGTTCCCAAGTTGGAGACACCCAGGAGTCCCTATTGGACAGGGACTCAATCTTCTTTTTGGATTCCGATTAGAGTTCTCCTAAGAACCAAGTTTGACTGGTCTTAGGTGCCATCTAAGAAAGAATCCAAGGAACTCTATTTCCACCAATCAGATTTAGATCTGATTTCACAAAGGATTGTGATTGGTTGGGAAGAAGAGGAGTTGGATCATAGAGAGTCTATAAATAAGACCCTATGTCCAACTCAAATTGAATTGGAAAAGGAATTGAAAATTCCCACGCCCAAGGCTGCCTCTCCTCTCCTCCTCCCTATCAAAGCATCTTCTCCCTCTCCTCTCTACGTCCAAAAGTATTTTGGGTTCTTGGTTGGTGCAATCTAGATGATAGAAAGGCGATTGAAAGCTAGAAGGCTGCGCTGCTGTAAAGGACAACTACTGATCTTTAAAAGATATTTGAAGATTCTCCAAATCAGATTCAGATTTGATTTTTGAAGATGTGATAGAGAAAAAAAGGATCTCCAGATCTAGCTCGAGTGGATATCGGTAGAGGCCAGACACTTGCGTGGCTAGATTCAAAACCTTTCGCTGCTTATAGGATCATCAATGGGTAATAAGATTACCCTACATCAAGATAAATTTAATTTAATTTAATTTATTTAAATTTTTTTAATTATTAATATAATAAAAATTAGATTTAAAATATTTTTGATTTGATTAGGATCAAAGAAATTTTTTTTTGAAATATATCTTTTGATCTGATCAGATCTGAACGAACCTGATTCGAAAAATCAGGATTTTCCTTCAACTGGTATCAGAGCCAAGGTTCTAAAGTGTTTAGATCTGATTTTAAATTTATTTTAATTAAAAAATAAGTAATTTTAGATGTCACATGAGATGTGATCAGATCTAAAATTAGAAAAAATTAAAATTAAATAATTTGGATCTAAGATTAGAAAATATGCATGACTAGTTCTAAAATAGAATAGTTCTATAGAATAGTCTTGCATGTTTTAATTTAATTTGATTAAATCATATTTTAGATCTATTTATTTATTATTTTTTGATATTATAATTATTATAATAACATCTAAAAAATAGTAAATAAAAATTATTTAATTTTAAATATCATATGAGATATGATTGATGCATGTCTAGACTAGTTGTAGAATAGTTCTACATAATTGTCTAGATTAGAATTTATTTTGATTAGATCAATTTAAATCTAATTTTTTAGATTATTATGAGATAATTTAGATCTAAAAACATGCATGATTCGATACATGAGATGTATGCAAAATATGCCATGATTAGATCTAATTTATATATGAGATATATGATATAGATCTAAAATTATTTTGTAGTATTACATGTTCCTGATTAAGGCGTTCCTCTTGGCCGTCCGGTCATAAGAACGAAGAAGGGTTTAAAGGCCCTCTCCTCCCATTCGATGGGGTGTTCTTATGATGTGTAGGGGTGCTGCGCGTTCGTCCTTAATCAGAAATCCAAAACTTACTTTCTGCAAAACCCTAGATCCTGAAACCCTAGGATTTATTGTGCATATTTTGTTTATGAACCCTACTTAATTAAGAATTAAGATTATGAAATATTAATTAGGTCTAAAATTGAGAATTTTAGATCTAAGACATATTCATAATACTGGGTTCGGGCTTGGGTAGCTCAATTAGGTCTAAGCGGTTGATCAAACCGAATCAAGAGTTGGTTAGATGGGATCAACAATGCTTAAATTGACCAGCCTAATAGGATTAAGTCTGGGTCAAGATCGAGTCACGATCAAGCAAGACCTAATTAGGCTCAGAGGTTAGAGTCTGGATTGTAGGCTAACCCAATTGGTTCTGGCTCAACAATTTGGTGTCTAAGGTAAGTTTGGCACATACGATCCGACTGATTTTTAATTGGAAGCTACTCGACCTGAATGCATTCTTGTACGAGTTAATGGCATATTCCTTCCACCGGTCTCACTTACCTGGCCATATCTGTTGACACAGTTCTGATCTGAGGTGGTCAATAATCCGAGCTAACCCATGCCACTAGGTTAGTCATAATTGTTATGACTATGACCAAGTCTAGTTTAATGAGACCTGAATCAATTCTCCCTAAGAAAAGATTAAGTCTGAGGTCTTCCACCATTGTAGATGTGCGGGCCCTTCCCGGGGTTGATTGTTCTCGGCTGGATACAGTGGCTCAGTTGCACCGGGAAGACGCAACCATGTCTATTAGGCATTGGATGCTATGGGCTGGAGGATGAGTTGGGCTCAATATTTTGGATACGGTGAGAGACTCAATTAGGAACCCAGTCTATGCAAATGGTGGGTCTGACTTAACTAAGGAGTGGATCAATATTCCGGATACGGTGAGATTCATGAATTAGAGACCAAGTTTGGGTGCACCATGATTAGAGAATCATTGAACAAGAGTTGTTCACTCATTGGCTAACCCATCACCAATAACTGTTAGGTGAGGTGATGAGTCAGTTGGTGAGACCGCACCACCCACTAGAAATCATTAATCATGGAGATTTTCGCATCTCTACAGAGGGAGTGTAGGGATCCGAGAAAATAGTGGGAGCTAATTTGTTTAAAAATAAAATTTTTAAATAAATTGGTCAAGTCAAAATTACAGTATCTAACTAGAATCTTTGACTCTCTACAGAAAAATGTCTGCGTCCAACCCATTGGCACGTATCCTGGACACACATAGACTGACTGGACCCAATTATAAAGATTGGCTCAGGAACTACAAAATTATTTTGGGTTTCGAGAAGTTAACCCATGTATTTGGATCCAGGACCCTCCCACCTTACCAGCCCGTCCATCCATTGAACAGAGAGCATCTCTGGAAAAATGGATAGACGAAGATAATAAGGCCAGATATTACATGTTGGGCTCGATGTCTGATGAGCTCCAGCGCCAACATGAAGATATCGGGACTGCTCGCCAAATGTTGGCTCACCTGCAGGAGATGTTTGGTGAACAGAGTCGCGCAGCCAAATATCAAGTCACGAAATGACTTTTTAAGGCTAAGATGCATGATGGGCAGTCAGTCCAAGATCACTGTCTGACATGATGATCAAGGACATGGAAGAGCTTGAGAAGCTCCGGTGTGAAGTTAGACTTGGATCTGCAGAATGATATTATTCTGCAATCCTTGACTGATGCATATGGGCAATTCATCATGAATTACCACATGCATAAACTTCAAAATTCCTTGGCCGAATTAATGAATATGCTGGTTACCGCTGAGCTTTCTATGAAAGGTTCTAAAGGCTCAGTTCTTGCTATGGAATAGGACTTCTTCCAAAAGAAAGTCTTATGGAAAGAAAAAGAAGTCTGTGAAAAAGCAAAAGGTGGAAGGATCAAAGAAGAAGAAGGCAGAGCCGAAGAAAAAGGTCGATGGCAAAGAAAAGTGTTTCCATTGCAACAGCGACGGCCATTGGAAGCGGAACTGCCCTACTTACCTGGCCACCCTAAAGAACAAGAAGGAAGGTCCTTCTGGAGGTATGCTCGTTATTGAGTCTAACCTTACGATTTCTTCTGCATCCAGTTGGGTGCTTGACTCTGGTTCTAGTGCTCATCTGTGCACTTCTATGCAGGGTCTTGAGGATAGCAGGAGGCTGAGGGATGGAGACATGATCCTACGCATCGGTAATGGAGCAAGAGTGTGATAAGTAGTAAAAATATACTAATAAAAGTATTAAATTATAAAATAAATTAAAATATTTTATTAAAAATTGATACTTTTATTAATCTTATGCAGGAAAGAAGGCTACCAATGTGAAGATCTCATTTTTCTGATTCAGATGAAATAAATTTCAGGCAAAACGGACTTCAAACGAGCCCAGAATCGAATTTCAAAAAAAAAAAAAAAAAAAAAAAAACCGCTGACGCAACGCTGACGTCAGGATGACGTCAGCATTTTTCGCGGCGTACGGTGGACCAACCGAAGGGTATTTCAGGAATTTCACAGACGGAGGCGCGCTCTGATTGGTTGAAGAACGCGGCGGTCCACGCAACACCGGGCTCGCGCACGGTCCACGGAGGGCAATTTGGGAATTCTGGCTGATCCAACGGGCGGTTTTCACTGAATCTTGATCGGACGGACGAGAAGAAGGCGCTGATGGACGGCATCCGCAGCTCCCGGTCGAGATCCAACGGCCGAGATTCATCCCGACTGAAACTAAAGGTCTGAAGGCTGATTTCAACGAGATCGGACGGCCCAGATTCAATCCATTGGATGATCCAACGGCTGATATTAAATCCGACTTGATCTGGGTTATTTTAACGGGTTTTTGAGTAGTTTTTGGACCGTTTGATCAACATCGCACGGCCAGAATTATTCAGATCATAGTTTGAATTGTTTTAGGAGTCTAAAATCGAGTTTTGGATGGATTTTGGAGACTTCATCTATAAAAAGCCCTGTTGCCGTGAGAAAAAAAAAAAAAAAAAGGGAAAAACAGAGAAAATCAGTGAGAGAAAGAAAAACAGGGAAGAAAGGAGAATCAGAGAGAAAACAGAGAGAGACGGGAAGAAGGAAAAGAAAGAAAGAGAGAGAGGAAGAAAGAGAGAGGAGATATCAAGGAGCCTCTTCTTCTTCACCAAGTTCTCCGCATCAAGAGCAACAGATAATCAATTTCAGCAATCAAACAGTCTAATTTCTTCATGCTTTTTATTTTATTTACTGTTTTTAAATTTGTTATCATGAACTAAATTTTATTTTACTAAGGCTAAGGTGTAGCCACTCTTTTGATGCAATATTCAGTATAATTTATTTTTAAATTTTATTCATGAGGAGTATATAAATCTGATCTTAATGCTTTTAGATTACTGGCCATCTTCTAATTGATCTGATGAACATAGATGTTACGGACCAAGTACATCTATGTTAATGCTTCTTGATTATATACCTTGTATTATGAATCAAATTAGAATTCATATGCATGCGGGAAATTTTAGTGCGCTTTGGACGCAGCGTATTTTAATTAGAGGGTTTCACAAAACCTAATGCATTAATATTTATTTAAATTACACTTGGATCAAAGGGTAATTAATAAATATTAATAGATTTGCTATGCCTGGACCAAAGGGTAGTGAATAAATTAGGAGACTCCACCGTCACATGAAATAAAATTAATCTAAAAACCTGAATATCGTATTGATTGAGTTGGTGAACCGATTGCCTTAGTAATCCATTGCTCTTGAATTTAAAACCTCAATAATTTACACTCTCTCTATTTAATAAAAAAAAAATTTAATTATTTTAATTATTTTTTTTTAATTTTTTTTTATTCTCATAAATCGATCTTCTAAATAAAGCATAGGAAAGAGCTTTTCAGTACTTGTTTTCCAATCCTCTAGGGACGATACTCTACTCATTCACTTTATTACTTGATCGACTGGTGCACTTGCCATAGCTATAAATTAGCACGCATCAAGTTTTTGGCGCCGTTGCCGGGGATTGAGTTTAAAACAATATTGAAATTTTGATCCTAGCTTTACTTTAGAAATTTATTTTTAATTTTATTATTTAAAAAAAAAAAAAAATTGTTGTTCATTGCATGACACGTACTGGACATAGTAACTTACTACCTTTAGATCCAGAAATTGAAAGAACTATTAGAAGATTACAGCAAGAGAGAAACATGGCAGCTGAAGATCCTAACGACATCAATCTAGGATTGGATATGGCGACTGAAGGACAGCATGAAGCTATTCGACCAGTATATCGATCATTAAATGATTATATTACACCATCTGTAGCCGATGCAGCTTCGAGCATCAGGAGACCGCCTGTACGAGCAAACAACTTCGAAATAAAACCGGCGATGATCCAGATGATTCAATCAACTGTCCAATTCAGTGGACACGTGCATGATGATCCGAATGCCCATATTTCTAATTTTCTTGAACTTTGCGATACTTTTAAAATTAATGGGGTGTCGGATGATGCTATTAGATTAAGGTTATTTCCTTTCTCTTTACGGGATAAAGCTAAAAATTGGCTTCATTCTCTTCCGGCAGGTTCTATCACAACTTGGGATGTCCTAGCCCAAAAATTTTTAGCCAAGTACTTTCCACCTTCCAAGACTGCTAAGATGCGCAACGATATCACTTCCTTTATGCAGATGGACATGGAGACACTATATGAGGCTTGGGAACGTTTCAAGGAATTATTGAGGAGATGTCCACATCATCAACTACCCGTATGGCTTCAGGTACAAACTTTCTATAATGGTTTATCTCCTACTAATCGTTCTATGATTGATGCAGCAGCAGGAGGAACCATTAACCGAAAAACAGAGGAAGAAGCATTCGATCTAATCGATGAGATGGCATCAAATAGCTATCAATGGCAGACAGAGCGCATGATGCCAAAAAGACTAGCAGCTGTGCAGGGAGTAGATTGCGTGCCAACCTTACTAGCTGAAATTGCAGCCCTCAGAGCCGAAGTCAACAACTTAAAGGGAACAGCTATGCATGTTCAGAGCATTACTTGTGATCTGTGTGGAGGAGGACATGATACGAATAATTGCCAGACAGGTAATCCTTTTGCTAAAACAACTGAAACAGCTAATTATATTGGTAATTTTTTCAGGCCGCAACAAAACAATCCCTACTCCAACACATACAATCAAGGGTGGAGACAGCATCCAAATTTCTCATGGAGCAATCAAAATGCAGCACAACAACCACCCCCGGGATTCCAAGTACCTGAAAAGAAGTCTAACATGGAAGAGCTAATGGTCAAATTCATACAAAACCAAGAAGCAACTTTAAAAAATTTGGAAGTCAAACTTAGGCAGGACCAAACAGCAGCAATTCGAAACTTGGAGATGCAAATAGGTCAAATGGCTAAGATAATCTCCGAGAGACCTCAAGGATCCTTGCCAAGCAATACGGAGACAAATCCAAGGGAGCAAGTCAATGCTATCACCCTAAGAAGTGGTACAAAGCTGGAGGAGCCACATCAGAAGAATGAGACCGAAGAGCCAACTACAAATAAAGAACCATCAACTCAAACTCGTCAGTCACCAAAACAACCAGCAGATGGATGGTCTCCAGGTATACGGTTTGCTGATCCAAATGTGAAGCCCTACGTGCCGCCACTGCCATTCCCAGAAAGACAAATACAGCATCCAGATAAGGAATTTTCTAACTTTTTCAAAATTTTAAAGAATTTACATATTAATATTCCTTTTGTAGATGCTATTACTCAAATGCCCAGGTATGCCAAGTTTCTTAAAGAAATCTTAACAAATAAGAAAAAGCTGAAAGAGCATGAGAGAATAAATTTGAATGAAGAATGCTCAGCAATACTTCAAAATAAATTACCACAGAAGCTAAAAGATCCAGGGAGTTTTACTATCCCTTGCATTATTGGTGATTGTAGTTTTGATAAAGTTTTATGTGATTTAGGAGCAAGCATTAACCTCATGCCTTTTTCTATTTTCAAAAAGCTGGGTCTAGGAGAACCAAAGCCTACCACTATTACTCTTCAATTAGCCGACAGATCCATTAAATATCCAAAAGGTATAGTGGAGGATGTCTTGGTAAAGGTAAACAAGTTTATTTTCCCTGTTGATTTTATTGTTCTTGATATGGAAGAAGATTATGATGTACCCCTTATTTTAGGGAGACCCTTTTTAGCTACTGGAGGAGCTTTAATAGATATTCAACAAGGAAAATTAATTCTTAGAGTCCAAGATGAACAAGTTACTTTTAATGTTTTTAAAGATATTAAACATCCTGATAATCAAACTTGTTTTCTAATTGACATTATTGACAATCCATTATATGAGAATTCTGTAGAAAATAAGTTTGAGACTATAAAAGCAAGCAATGTCAAATTGAAAGAGGATTCGATCAAACATGAAAGTATTCCAATTGAAGTGGCACCAGATTGATCCACTTTAGAATTCAAAGAAAGTCAAGCTGAAGACTATAAATCAGAACTACTAGATAGGTTGTTTCTTTTCTTTTTAGTTTGGATCATTTTTTTTTTTTTTTTTTTAGTAATTTGTTGTTGCACTTTTACTGCTCTGGTGTATATTTTCAATTTTACAGAAAAATCAATGAGAACTCAAGCAAAATTTCAAAGCTCCAAAGAACCAGATTGAGCCAAATCAGGTGTATTCTTTCCTATCCTTTATTACATCCTTTATTTTTCTTTCTCCTTTTAAAATAATATAGAATAATATAAAAAATAAAAAATTAAATAAAAATAAAAAAAAAAAAATCATGTGTTAAGAAGAAAATCTTGAGCAAAGATAAACTGGATAAGTGATAAAAGATAGAATTATTTGCTAATGAAATGTAATGAGTTAAAGAAGTAGATTAGTTTGGTCAACTTTTAACAGCCTACTTAGGTCATTAAAAGATTATTAGCACTTCTTTAATTGCACATGCACACTAACAAGGCAAAGTAGGTATTGATTATAAGGCCAACTGAAGATTCAATTATCACTGAAAATTGGTAATTAATATACATTCTAATCAAAGAAACTTGAATTTAAGGAAAGAGCTACCTGCCTATAAATAAAGTGCAAAAGACAGAGTATATGTGGATTGCCCAAAGCCTAGTAACTGGGTCTCTGCACCTAGGTCAAGTGTGGAAATTCACGTAAAACGGTAAAGGGAAGGCCAGGATGCTCAGCAAAAAAAAAAAAAAAAAAAAAAAAAAAAAAAAAAGGGCAGTGTGAAAGCTACCTTAATTCATGAGTATAAAATTGAGAATGTATAGAAAATTGACCAAAATAAGTGATAAGAGAGGATACTTTTGTTCTTCTAGTTTAATACTGAAATGCTAAAGTTAGTCATCACGAACATAAGTGCTATAGATCTTTGATGTACTCTAAGAAAGTTTTTAATTGTATTGACTAAAAAATTTGCTTCCGAAGCTCAATGCTTAGTTAGCAATATTTTCTAAACTTTTTGATCTTTAATCCAAGATTTTATCTCTGTGATAAATAATTTTATTAAAATATGGTATTAAATAAAACATTGCTAAGGGACTAGCAATGAATAAGTTGGGGGGTGTGATAAGTAGTAAAAATATACTAATAAAAGTATTAAATTATAAAATAAATTAAAATATTTTATTAAAAATTGATACTTTTATTAATCTTATGCAGGAAAGAAGGCTACCAATGTGAAGATCTCATTTTTCTGATTCAGATGAAACAAATTTCAGGCAAAACGGACTTCAAACGAGCCCAGAATCGAATTTCAAAAAAAAAAAAAAAAAAAAAAAAAAAACCGCTGACGCAACGCTGACGTCAGGATGACGTCAGCATTTTTCGCGGCGTACGGTGGACCAACCGAAGGGTATTTCAGGAATTTCACAGACGGAGGCGCGCTCTGATTGGTTGAAGAACGCGGCGGTCCACGCAACACCGGGCTCGCGCACGGTCCACGGAGGGCAATTTGGGAATTCTGGCTGATCCAACGGGCGGTTTTCACTGAATCTTGATCGGACGGACGAGAAGAAGGCGCTGATGGACGGCATCCGCAGCTCCCGGTCGAGATCCAACGGCCGAGATTCATCCCGACTGAAACTAAAGGTCTGAAGGCTGATTTCAACGAGATCGGACGGCCCAGATTCAATCCATTGGATGATCCAACGGCTGATATTAAATCCGACTTGATCTGGGTTATTTTAACGGGTTTTTGAGTAGTTTTTGGACCGTTTGATCAACATCGCACGGCCAGAATTATTCAGATCATAGTTTGAATTGTTTTAGGAGTCTAAAATCGAGTTTTGGATGGATTTTGGAGACTTCATCTATAAAAAGCCCTGTTGCCGTGAGAAAAAAAAAAAAAAAAAAGAAAAAAAAAGGGAAAAACAGAGAAAATCAGTGAGAGAAAGAAAAACAGGGAAGAAAGGAGAATCAGAGAGAAAACAGAGAGAGACGGGAAGAAGGAAAAGAAAGAAAGAGAGAGAGGAAGAAAGAGAGAGGAGATATCAAGGAGCCTCTTCTTCTTCACCAAGTTCTCCGCATCAAGAGCAACAGATAATCAATTTCAGCAATCAAACAGTCTAATTTCTTCATGCTTTTTATTTTATTTACTGTTTTTAAATTTGTTATCATGAACTAAATTTTATTTTACTAAGGCTAAGGTGTAGCCACTCTTTTGATGCAATATTCAGTATAATTTATTTTTAAATTTTATTCATGAGGAGTATATAAATCTGATCTTAATGCTTTTAGATTACTGGCCATCTTCTAATTGATCTGATGAACATAGATGTTACGG